>VWYI01039618.1:1923-24900 GCA_013399455.1 Anthoscopus minutus | reverse complement strand
CGATTTATTTTATATTAAATCCCTAATGGCCTCTTCTCATCTTTGCAAAAATATGCACAAAAGTCCAGACTATGCAGCCATTGAAATGAATGGTTATTTATTTGCTAAACGAGAATCCTATGTTTAATGTTCCTTAGACATAAGGTAGTCTGCAAAAGTCACATTCCTACAGCTCTATACATCATTTATTTTACATACCCTAACTTCTCACAACAGGCATCAGAAAAATACTTTTGAGTCATATTGCAATTGTAAGTTGCTGAGAATTTTGTTTCCAATTCCATTACTGGAAGATTAAATGTTAACATGTTTACTTGGGGTTTGCTTCTTTCTTCATTTTTTGCATTAAAAACAAATTCATGGACCAATCTGCCATTTAAAATACTTTTATATTTATACTGAGAGAAAAAAAGTTCTCAAATATACAATATATATACATAATCATTATACAAAGACAACAAAAGTTCAAATCTTCAAAGACACACTTTGTAATCTCACTTATTTGAGTGTAATGGTCTACCTAGCACTTGTTTGACACGCTTCAGCTAAGACAGAGGTTCCTGATTTGCTCTGCAGAAATATTAAAAACATGACTTTTCAAAATGCAGAAATAAAATTGTCCAAACTAGTGAAATAATGGTATTTCTTACTAATATTACAAAATAGCTTTAAAATTAAACTGTATCTCCAAGACTGTTTTTTCATAGGAAGATGATGAACCATACACCCAAACACTTCTATATTTCTTAAATTACTGTCGCTGGAACTGCCACTATAGGTTCCTCTGAGACATAAAGCCACAAAGGGGGAAGTTGTTACAAGAGACAGAACTTCCTATTAGTACCATCCTGAATTCATTTGGACTTTGGAGGCTACCTAAGGAAGTCAAGCTTCCCATGGCAGCATGACCTTGCAGGTCACTTTCTTGAGGAAACAAAACTGGTGACAGCAGCCTCCATTGAGGCTGTGACCTGCTCTCTAAGCTTTTAGAAGTGGCATACAACGCTACAGATGTGGTTTACAACCTCTACAACCTGGATAGTCATTATGAAATATATGGATGCCATGGACAGAGGCATGAACCTCAACAGACCTTCAGAACACACTACCTTGTCTGTCACTGTCAGCAGCAGACAATCATAGAACTTGTTTTTAACTGACTGACCTGCTTCCTCAGGTGGTAATTGATCTTTGATAATCTTAAATTCTGTGAGTAGTTAGAAAAACTTTTCACAGACCAACAGATAAAAGATCTAGTCCAGCAAGCACATATATATATCATTAAACTATGTTATAATGTGCCACTTCAACTGAACATTTATAAAAAATAGCAGAGAACATCGTTTTCTTTATAACAGTATTCATTTCTCAGGAAGAAAATTACTTTCTCAGAGTCATTTTGAGAAGACTTGTTCTCATTTCCAAGAGAATTCCAGCCAACAAGCAGCAAAAGATACACTAAGAGTATAAAAAAATGTAACAGAAACTAACAGTAACACATGCATTGAATCTTGCTACAATATCTTTTGAGAAATCATTATTAAAAGTTGAAGAAAGTTCCCAACAAAGGCAACAAAAATAACTGTGATCCGGGCAGTGTCACTTTTATTTTATTTATAAAGTGGTTATGTATGTAAAATTCAAGCAGCATACAGTCTGACAGCCAGTCACCAGTGTCACAGGTCTGATTTCAACTTACAGCTTTAACGCCACCTAAATCCAGGAAGGCCAGATCCAAAGGCGGTTATCTCCAGAAATGCAAAGCTGGGACTCTTAGAGAAACCTAAACACAATCACCCAAAATGACTGCCCTATAGAAAGCACTTTAATGGAAGATACTTCTGCATATCTGTGGATTATTAAGGAAAAAAGTGACCTTGTGATACTTCTTGAGAAGCAAAAACACAAACACACTAGAGATTCAACACCTGCTGCCAAGCTTGTTCTTCATGTTTCCTTAACATTTAATCAGGTAACGTTGGTGAAGCACTTTGAGGATGAATAACAAATTATCATAATCATTGCTGAGAAAATCATGAATTCATTAAAGTTTGTGTATTCTGAGTTCATAACAGAATTCTAAACTGAATAGACATGTCTGTACCATTTTGCCAATCATTTTCTTATATGTATTGTGCTTCTGACTGGGTGAAGTAACTGTATCTAACTACATGTGAGCCCTATCACTGATAAAAATGAATAAAAAAACATCTTTTGCTGGCCAAGCACCAAAAATGAGAGTGTTCAGGAAACATTTCAACAAAGAGCAGTAATGAAGCAAATGCAAAATTCATCTCCATCCCAATAACTTTGCAAACATTATACCTAGAGAAAAGAAAAGCAGTTACACCCCTGAAAAGTTAGTCCTTTCTGGCAGGAACTATTCACAGCAGAATGAGAAACAGCAAAAGAAGGTACCTGTGACTTCCAGAAGGAAATCCCATCAGAAATGCTAGTAAAAAAATTACTTAACAGACTGGAACTAAAAATCATCGAATATCAGTAAAACATCAGTGTTCACTTTGTTCTTACAGGCAAACAAATTCCTTCTGCCCTCCCCAATGGGCACTGCTATGACCAACTAGCTATGTAAAAAAAAAAAATTATGAAACATTTACTGCTTGACCACCAGATCTTAACACTTGCAAGGTAAGTCAGCATCACATGTTACACTTCACCAAAAAAAGGTTGAAAATTTGCTTGCTTTGAGAACTAGGAACTTGTACTCTCGACAAAGTCAAATTGTGAGATCCAGTCAAAAGGAAGACAAGTTCTGAGTTACAATTAATTTGAGCATATAAAGTTGCAAAGATGAGACCAGACAGATTTACCTGGAGCTCAGATATGGGAGCACAAGGTTTGTATTGTACACAGCTATTACACACAAAATAAACAAAAAGAAGGTGTAATGCTAAAGCTAGATGCTGATCAGCTGCTAGATCTGTCCACCGTTAACTGAAACTGACAAAGTAAAAGAGAAATATTTAAAATAAAAGAAGATGAGGATTTTATTAAGAACTTTATAAAATCACATTTTCTCTCCTGAAGATTTATCTCACAATACTCTTTCCCCAGCCCCCTTCTGCCTAGCCTCAGTGTAATATTTACAATCAAATTATGGTTCATAAATCAGTGCTGTTTTGGTGGTAAGGATTGCTTCATATTGAAACAACCAATTAGAAACTTACAGATTCTACTTCATTTCTTTAAGCTTTGCTACCCAATTTGCTTTATATATATATATTTTATATTTTAGCAGAAATCTATGGATAATTATTTGCTGGATTGTAACAAAAACTTCTTCAACCACAGAAGCATCTTATTTTTTTGTAAAATGCATCACAAGACACATATTTTAAGAAAGCTCTTAGGATTTCTTAGGACATATAAGGCAAGAACTACTCAAGAGATTTTTTTTTCTTTTTAGTAAAAAAGTTTTGATTTAGTGCAGAAGTAGATGAAAATTTCCTTTACATTTCAAATACTTTTGTATAGGTGCAAATTAAGAGACAGAAGATTACAAATATATACTATATGAAGATGTTTTTGTTATTGATATTTGCTTCAGACAAATTAGGTTTTATTACTAATCAATATGCCAGTATGTAAACTTCACTCAGAAATAACAGTGTCATGTCATACCTGCTCAGCGATCTAAGCATTTATGTTTTTAAAATAGTATTTTTACATAATATCCTGCAACATGTAACTCTCCTTCAGATCAAGATAGAAAGCTCACACCTTCAATTCACTCAAAAGTTCCAATTTGTTTATGCCATTGTTTTTAACACACTATGGTACAATCTAAAGGGAGAGAATAATCATAATATTGTAATATTGAAAGTCAGATAACAAATAGCTACTACTTCTCTCAAAGTTAATTAAATCACTGAAAATTCTGCTGCTGAAAAAAATATTGAGAAAATAACTTGTTCACAATCTGTTTTAAAGAACCATATTCATATGCAATAAGGCTGTTAAACATGTTTTAAATTTTCTCTTACCTCCAGTGCCATGTATACAGTGCTAATTGCTACTTTGATTTCTCCATCTGAAATCTCCTTGAGATCCTTGAGCATAATGCCCTCAATACTCACACCTGTTTAAGAAAAACAAAATTTCTATATATATAATTATCTATGGTGGACAGGTGCATCAACATAAATTAAAAGCACAGCTTAGACCTCAGTGCTGAACCTTCTTTCTGCACTTCAGGACACCATATGAGAAAATTAAATCCAACATTAATATTTCAATGCTTAATGTTTCCAGAGGGATTTTTTTTTAAGAAAAGAAGAAATTTAAGGGAGGATATACACTAACAACAAGTATGAAGAATTAAGTCTCCTGCAACACCTGTGTTCCTGTGTTAACACTGAATTTTTTAAATTAATATACTTCCAGCTGATGATAAATGTATAGCTAGACAATTTCTATGGTCTAATATAAAATTACTTCTGAAATAAGTAATATATTGAAAAGCACCTGTGGACTACTATGCTGTTTATGAAATATTAGAAAGCAAGGCACTTCAGATATTCTGTAAACACAGTCATTCAATCTTTCTGACCTTCTTCACAAATTGGTAACACCAATGGGCTTTTCTTATGGCCATCAAATCATTCATGAACTAAGTATATGTTTATGCACCATAGAAACATTTTCATCAGAAACAATGGCATAAAACAGGAGCTGCAACCAGACACAATAGCATGTTTAAGCACAATGTATTAAAAATCCAGGTGACTAAGTTTCCCTCACTGGACATGTTTGCCTAAAATGCTGCGAATATTCTCAAAACAAACTCATATTATAGAGGAACATAACTACATTGCAACACAGACACGATAGCCAAACATCTGTTTAAAGAATGCTACAAGCCACCTACCTCAGTGCAGGGCAACAACTAAAATGTCCACTAGCCTTTAAGGCCTAGCAGGTTAGCATCCACCATGTGTTTGTATAAATGATTTTCAAGAGGGAAACAGAAATCAACTTGTGCCCAAAGAAATTAATCCTTTCATTACTGTTCCTGTACAGAGTCCAGCTATTGTAGTCAATCTAATGACAAGATGAACATTTACACATCTAATTCAAAAAATTTTGTATATTACCCATAGAATTTCCCAGGGGCTGCAATCTATTGTGCCTCAAATAACAAATGAATTCAGGCCAATAAATCATTATTTCTGCCAGAAATGGAGAAATGTTTCAGCTGAATTGTCCTAATATCACTTCAAATAACAGGCAAATAAGACAAAATACTTAGCAGAGGTTACACAGGGGGTCCTGAAACTCAGTGGCATCCTACTAAAAGAAATGCCACAGGTAATATAAGCATATTTCATATGAATATAGACTAAATATGTACCTTGTAATACACAGAAAACAGCAGCTATAAGCCAAAAAAAAAAAAGAAAAAGGGCAAGACAGTGTCCTCTCCATGCCTCCTATGACATATATAAATTACTGGCACCAGGACCCTGCAGACTAAAGTCACTACATATACCTGTCCAAGTTTGGCATTTGATATTACAGAAAACTTCATGGCAAACAGTACTAAACCATTTTCCCTGGCAACTGTTAGAACTAAGAACTGACTTCCATAAATGCCACTTTCACTGCCACTTTCTAATCTAGATTATATACAGTTTATTCCTGGAGTATGATTTCTTGAGTAGAGGAATTTAAGAGAAATCATGTGAACATTTATAGACCTGAACTAAATTACCTTTTAATCTCACTGAAAGAAAGGGCAAACTCCATCTTTATCTAGGGTAGCTGTCTCAGGCTGATGGTCTGAATTTCAATGACTACTTTCTGCATATGGGCAGATAGAGAAGAAAGACCTTGAGACTGCATGGACCCTGTGCTTAACTGATATATCTAACAGAGAACTATCCATAGGAATTTAATACTCCCTCTTAGGTAAGAATTTGGCAGCAAACGCTAGTAAAAAAATGAAAGAGTTATTGCAACAATCTTCAGGCTTTAACACCATCTCTTCAAAAGCCTGCTACTAAATTTCGAGTTCAAACATTGCCACTTGAGATCACAGAATATTTCTATTTGGTATTTCTATCAGAAGAAAGGAAAAGAATTGCAACTTTCCCACTGCATCCTTAATGTGAGTCTGATGTCAAATTCACTTCACCTGTACACAGCCTTTAGTAAATCTGTGTCATAAAACAAAACCTACTTCCACACCATACAGACAATTTTCTGTCCATGGGCTGACACATTTTTTATATCTATATGAATGAACATAAATTCTTGATAAGCTTATATTTGTAAAAGCAATATATAAAATGAATTGTTAACTTTATCTCCAAAAACAGTACAAGATTATTTATGAGCTAAGTAGTTCCTCAAAAGAAACCACAATTCCATGATTTAGAATGCAAGCTACTTTATTTAAAATTAATATACAACACTCAATTGTCAATGAAGATAGAATGCTGTATCTATTTTCACCACACACGATATTCTGATTCAGCTACACAAATAAATTTGTAACAAGTCTGAAAAATGGAAGGCAGTTGTACTACCTTGGGCATTAAACTGAGTCTCCTGGAGAGCAGCGAAAATTTCCTCTCGCGGGGGAAGATCTGGAAATCTTTCCTCCAAGACTGACAGTATCTTCTCCTGCTGCTCTGTCATTCTGTCAGCTTCCAAAGACATGCACTTGAAGAGAATGCTCCCTGAAATAGTCAAGGACAAAAAATCAATGTCTGCTGTAAATACCAAAGAGGCACTGCGGAAACAAGAAGTTTTACTGCACTGCTTCCCAAGCCTGTTCCTTCTTGGAGGTTGCTTCCACTGAGTTCACTGAATTCACAGAGAAGCATCCTCCTAATATGAAGCTCCTAAATCAGAACTGGCTGCCTCCTCAGTGCCTCTGCTACAGCTAACTGGCTGGTCCAAGTGCTGTGTGCTCCTGTACACTAGCAGTGCAGAGCAGCGCAGCCAGCAGCAGCCGACAGCACAACCAGTGTATGTTCTCCTCTCTCCAGGCATCAGACCGTGTGCTGGTGTGTTTTGAAACACAAATCCACACTGTCAACCTTCCTTCTGCAGACGTGTCAGTGAACTCCTACAATGGACATAAGGAAGAAATACTTCACTGTGAGGACAGTGAGCCACCAGAACAGGCTGCCCAGAGAATATGGAGACACTCCATCCCTGGAACTGTTCAAGGCCAGGCTGGATCAGGCTCTGAGTAACCTGGACTAGTGAAAGGTGTCGCTGTTCATGGCAGTGGTGTTTGAACTAAATTATCTTAAAGTCATTGGTCACTGTGGTGTAACTGACTCTGGCTAACTCTTGTCAATGGATGCACTAAAAAAACACCAAATCAGGCAACCAAAATTTTAAAATTTAAGAGAAACATAAACCAATAAATAACTTCATAGTGACTGAGATTGTCTTACAATACAGAAGTGAGAGTGATGTCTTTTCAGACAACTATTGCTGCACATTAAGTCACCCCTTCCATTCCCTGGAGACTGGGATTCCATTTATCAATCTACCTAAGGATAGTGTTTACTTCCAATCACTTACAGTAAATTCAAGATAATAAAATCTTATACTTCAGCCTTGAAATTATTTAGTATGCTACTGTGTACAAGAATTTCAAACAAGTATGATTTAATTGCATTATGCTGGGTCAATGAGAAACTGAGTACAGTAAGTACAATAAATGACTAAGATAGCTACTGCAAAACAAAGTGTTTAGGCTTCAGCACAGAGCAAAAAACAGTAAAAAAAAAACCTTGACACTGTCACCCTTGATCTCACCAGATGAGCTAGGATTTAAGTATATACTATACATTAATTTTCCATTTTTCCTACAATATAATCACATGAAGTAACAAACAGCATTTCTTCCAAATTCACAAACCACTTGCAACACAAAACAACTGCGCCCGGCTAAGTAAACATACTCCTATTAAACAAATCCTGTGTGGATTAAATAATAAATAATACTTAACAAGTCAAAAGCTGTTTCCCATGAAATACTAATTTCTGGAATTAAATATATGAAGTTCCATTCTGTGTTTCTACTACAGGTATTTTAACTGCCAATATTATTTTAATTTGCAGCAGCTCTTTATGTCAGTCTTTCAATCCCTTAAAGACAATGCTCCTACTCTGTTTGATAGTATTAAAAATACTCAATAAATACAGACTGCATGAAAATCATGTATACTGATCCAGATTGATATTTCTAAATTCAGGTACACAACATAGCATGCAGTTTTCAGATTTCTACAGGTAAATAACTGATATATAAAGTACCCGGATATCTATATCCATTTCAAGGCCTGGTTTTCAGTCCCTCTAACAGAAAGCTTCTCAACCAGCAGTCTCCATGATAATTCATCTAAAAATATCCCTTTGTTGTTCCACTCCTTAGCAGATAATAATGGTTGTGCTACATATGTACTCTTGAGATGTATTCTATAGATTTGAAACAGTGGTGACCAGAATGACTGAGATACTCCACAACATGCCTTCAGTAAGCACAGAGCTGCATCTGGATAAATGGCAGCCCACCAACCAGGCTGCATTAAGAATTTTAGCAACAGCAATTTTCTGCTTGTTTTCTTCCTCTAGAAACAGAAAGGGAAATCGCTCATGCACACACACAAAGGAAATGGAGACTCCAGCAGAAACTGCTGGATCTACAATGTGTGCTCAAATTTATCACACCTACTGGAGGGAGGCTGCACCATATCCTGTAAAGCCCTCCAGCAGCATTAGGATGAGTTAGGCAGTCTGTCCATATGCACAGAACCTCAGATACACAAAGAATGAAACTTTTACCACAGCTGTGTGTGCTTCAGTTAAAGGAATATTTGGGCAAGATGAAGAAAAGAAAATCCTAATACAAACATACAAGAAAATGCAAAAGAACAAGAGGTATGAGCTGTATATACATCCAAGCTCACCAGCCTGGAAGTCAACATGATGCAACCCTGACCCGTGATAAGCAGACACCTTAGAAAGATTTTTAAAAGGCTCGGTTTTTGTCACTAGTCTCACGAATCCTGTAGTGCTTGCAATTGATAATTCTTCTACTAGGATGAAGGTCAGAAAAGATCATTCTCAAATTACTAGGGTGTCAGCAAGCCCTGAGATCAACATTGACTTGTCCTTTAATACTATGATCATTCAAAATTGTCCTCATCACCAGGAATGAAAGGCACACCTCTTCTCCCCCAGGCATGCTCAGCATTCCTGTGAGGGTAAGATTCCAGGTAGTTTAGAAAAAGAGTTCACTTAAGTTACTTTTGCCTGACCAAAGGTCAGTAGTCCATTTAGTCATGTGCTAATTTAAAAATACTTGCTGTAAAAGCAACACATGGTCTCAGAAATCTCCTGCAGATTTTACTGAGTGTTGGTGCAACTCTCTCAGGGTTTCTGAAAGCATAATGGTGGCTGCTGTCTGCTTAAAAGTAGAGAAAAAAAATATATAATAGGCAATACAAGATTCAATATTATTTCTTGCATACATCACGCTTTACATTTTTTTTTCTGAAGAGGTCACTAGAAAATAGGCTAAGGCTCTTAAAAAATGTATATTTTATTCTTTTTTTGCAAAACTGTTTGGAAGCAA
The DNA here is from genome assembly GCA_013399455.1 of Anthoscopus minutus. Lineage (NCBI taxonomy): Eukaryota > Metazoa > Chordata > Aves > Passeriformes > Paridae > Anthoscopus > Anthoscopus minutus. The sequence continues at coordinate 15,281 of VWYI01039618.1, read as the reverse complement.
AGCATTACTTTTGCTAAAAGCAATTGCTGTGCATTAATATTAAACATGATCTAATGAAGGCAGAAGTCGTTTTGGGAAAACATTAAGAACAGCACAAGCATCTCCTGAATTATAAGTTTATGGCTGAGAGAAACAGTACAATGAAAATACAGGCATTTCTCCTGTCATGGTTTTGTTCCATAACCTGTAAAAATAAAGGACAGGGAAAAGGGGAAAACCAACAGTCCTTACAGAAAGTATACTTCAGCCCTCCTCATACACTGCCCCCGACCCGCCTCTGAAAAAAACAGCAAACCAAAATTGCAAATTTACCTCAGTAAGCAATATTTATTGGAATTAACAGGAAATGCAATGCAGCTGTAATAAAACGTAACTTGAGAAAAGAGAGGAGGAGCACTGCCTCCAAAAAAACCTGCTCCCATATATTAAAAAGAATTGTCAGTTCAAGTAAGTGCAGCGTTTGTTGCAGGTCAAAATGATCCTTTCATCCTGGCATATATATTAAGGATGCATCAGTGCAGGAGCATGTGAATCATCTGATCAATGTACAAGATAGAACAAAAAAAAATATACTGGCATAATTCCCAAAGTCCTTAAAAGGGCATTTCTTCACATTTGTCTGGCTGGCTAGAATTACAAACTAATCTTCTCCACTGAAAGTCAGACTGCCCCAATAGGGCATGAAAAGACCTCAACTATACAGCTCATCACTAGTGAAAGCAGATTCACATTAAAAAAATTGCTGATGCTCTTGCTGGAAATCTGTCTATATTTACACATTGTGGTTTGCACCTTGTGGCATCCTTCAAGACCTTATACAAATAAACATAAGGAGGCATTTTTAGGAGTGCATTGACCCAAGATACCTGACAGTGAGTGCCTGGAACATTCTTGCCAGCTGGCTGCAACAGCAAATGTAATGATTCAGCAGTTTAATGGATCCTGAGTTTGGCAACAGTCCCCTTATAAACATCTCTCGGGAAATAATAAAGGCTCAAGACTCTGGCAGGTTCTGTAATTGTTTGCTTCTGGCACAAATCCAGGGACAGCACAAGCTCTAACTTAAGGCAAATACAGCTGTACAACACTGATTATCGAAGCAGCCTCTACTCAAAAGTGCAAGGGTAGAATTAGCTTATACAAAGTCTGATAAGGAGACAAAGACACCAGAAAAGTATTCACTTAAAAAAATTTAATCTTTAAATATAAAAATGCCTAAATCAATAATTCTCAGTTTCACAGGACATGTCTTTTCTCTTGACTTTTTTTTTAACATAGAGAAGCAGGTAAAGATTGCTCAAAGGGGCAATTTATATATATGAACATCTGCCTTTTTATTAAAATGTAATAATTGCTAATATACTTTAAGAAAAAAAAGTTTCAAAACCAGTCATCTTAAGCTTTCTTTCATCTTAAAAGTCTCCCAGCAAAATACTCACTGGAAAAACAGCAAAAATACTGTGGAAAACACAGTAGAGCCTTTTTGCAGCCTCTGTCCCTGTGAAGTTCCCCCAGAGAGAAGTGACAACCTGCAAGCCTCTACATACTCATTTGTCAGTAATGGGAATGAAACAGGCACCCCTCCTTCTGTGATACATGGTCCTTTTGTTCCCTACGCTATGGTAGATGAATTTAAGAAACTATATCTCATGATAAAAGACCATAATACATACAGGGAAACACAAAACCTAGACCTAGCCGGCTGTATTTTAATCTTTTATTGTCGGACTGTTCTAGTGTGATCTGCCATTTACACACATTAATATCTATGACTTTTTTTTTTAATAAATCTCATCACAACCAGTCATGGGTTCACTGACTTTTCTAAAGTCGCAATGAAAGATTCTCAAGTACCAAAAGCTTTTTCTGTTTTAAGAGACCAAGAGGACTTGCTGCATTGCTTCACCTTTGACCTGTACAAGTAGAAAAGCATCAAGTCTCAAGTGCAGCTGTGCTCTGTACCCGAGGCTTTGCCAGTCACTTCTCGTGCCATACAAAAGAAGGTATGCAGGGATTTTTTATCCACAAGTTCCTAAAACATGCTCTACCAAATTTTATAATCAAAATGTAATTACTCATTGATAAAAAAAATTAAAATTAGCTACTGTATCTCCCAAAGCTGGAAGCACTATGCAAACAGTAATAAAAGAATAAATATTTTAATACAGATTAGAGGTGCAAAACATGCTGTACCTGAACATGCTCTTTAACATTATTCAGACCTCTCCCTCCTGACTATCCACCAACAAACAAGTATCCTGATATCTCCCAAAAACCCTTTTGTGTTCTGCCTCCAAAAGCAATTATTACACTTGGTCATTTGCTTAGATTCCTGGAGAGCTACTCAACAGAAACTTGGAGCTAACAAAAACATTTCATGGCAGGTTAACTAAAGGTTGTTAGCATGGAAAGATACTGTAAGGGCAAGCTAAATGCTGTGTTACTGTTAATGCTTATTCTGTGGAATATTTTAGTAAAATATTTATCTTTGTGATTACTTATAACATACTTATTAGTAATCACAGTGGTAAGTACAATGATTTACCAAGATTTTAGTTGCTTCCAAAGTCTAAGTGTAGACAAGTTTCCAAAATCCTCATTAAACATGCCCACATTAATTTCTTAAAAGGACATTTAACAGCTTCATATAATTAAAACTGAAAACCTGTAAAATTCATTGAACATTATTAAAACTCAGTAATTAACTTAAAAGCAGCGGCTGTTCTTTTCAATACCAGTTTCATTTCCAAGTGGTAAGTTCTGCTGCAGCAAATAAACCAAGAAAATGAATGCAAATTATGAACTTCCAAGACAGAGAAGAAAATACTTCTGACTGTGGAAGCCCACCCCCACTTTGTACTCTACTGGGCACATCCAGTACAAAAGAAAAGCAGAACAAAATGAAGATTTGGTAACACTGTTTTTAAGTAGCAAAAGTTTTGCATCACGCCATTAAAACATCATTCCATAAAAAAGTACAACCATTGGGAGGGAGAAGCTTTAACTTGTAAATATTAGATTCCAATCCATATTGTTGTCCACAATGCCCCTGGAATCAACGAACTGCACAGCTCTTCCAGCTACCCAGCTGGTATGTCGACAGCTTCATTTAATATTCTTGTCTAGTGATACAGCAAAGACCTCTCATGCCTATTTTTAAATGCACATTTTTAATATTCAATATAATGTTACTCTTTAACAAACTCTTTACTCCCTGCTTCTTTTATGAAGCTTCCTGTGGTCTTTAAAGGGATTGTTAACCAAAGAATGGATCACAGTCTTTCTGCATGAGCAAATTCAGAAACACTCCATTAAACCTTTCAGTATTTAATATAAAGAGTAATCTCTCACCTCTGAGGAGATACGCCAGTTGCTGAGTGATTAACTCTGGTGCCTTTTGAAGAATCTCTTTTACGACTAAAGAGGAAGAACATGCTTGTAACTCCAGGCTCCTGTCACATTGCTCATCTGGATTGATGACTTTGACAACAGCTGATTCCAAACTTTTATCCTCACTATAAGCAAATTTAGAAGTTATACATATATTTATCTATATAGCAGCTTAGACAACTCAGTATAAAATTGCAACATATTTTTTAAATTCTGGACTACAACAGCATTTTTATAGCTACCTGAAGTCTGTCATAAAGCCAAAGAATGTCATAGGGGTACTAAAGCTATGATTTTTTAAAGTAAGTGTTCAGAGTTCTATTACTGCTTGATACATCACTAAGTACAACATTTTCCTCAAAATCTATTAAAAACTATTGAAAAAAAAGTATTTCTACATGTGCTGAAAATAGTCTTCTATATATAGAGGAGATTTAGGATTTTCGCAACTGAATATTCTGAAAACTTACCAAAAAAAATTTTTGTGTCTTTAGATACTTCCTGTTTCTGTTTACAATAACAGTAACCAAGCCAAACTAATTTTGATAATAAAATACTGATTTTAATTCTTTAGAAGGATGAAACACAGGAAGTGACAGTAATAAACAAAAAGCATATCTTACAGGTAATTTTTGCTCTGCGGACTGAATGATGCACTGAGCTGACAGCACTCAACACATCAACAGCTATGAGATTCACACATATTTCTCTCTTCAAATTTTCCCTACTTTTAGTCTCATCTATAAACTTCTCAGAGTAGAAAGGGGCCATAGGATGCTACTTGTCTCAAATTCAGTTCTTACGATAGCTGGAAGTAAATGGCATCCTTCACTCTGGGCAAGACATGCATACAATTATAAAGAGGCTCTTTATAATAAAGATTCACAATGGCCTTATAAATAGTCCCTCTTAAGGATGAGTATAGGGACTGTGGTCTTCCAGAGATCAGCTCTGAGCCTTTTGAAAGGCTGTGGTTGTTAAGGGCCACAATAATCCATCAGCCATCTTAACGTCACATATGCAAGTGTCTGGGCACCTCCAAATCAATGTAACATTATCCAAGGATAGCTAACTAAGAAGCAGGAAAAAACTCTGATCTCTATCTACTGCCCACAAGAAACTTCCAGACTATTTATCTAAATGAAAATATCTAATCTCAGATATGTGAAAACACAAGGTTCTTAAAAGTGGAAGTTCCTTTAAAAGTGATGCAAAGATCATGTTCACCTTGTTACATATATTGAACAGAGTGTGAGACAAAATGCATTTTAGTTTCCTTTTTTAAAGTCTGTATTAACATAGCAATATCACATATTAATACCAATATTAATATAGAAAAATGTTTTGAAACAGCTCAAACTCACATAAGCCACCTTAATGTGCATAAAACGCAATACCTTGTCAGCACGTTGCTGTTTACAAGGGTTAAAGACAATTTCCCTTCAGCATTCAGCTGATGCAAGTTGATTTCATCTCGGAAGATATGGAACGACTCTGGGATATTCAGCTCTTCCAAAATAAACTTTGTCTCGGTGAAGTAGCTGAAGTCTCTTCTTGGTATGTTCAACACAGGTAAGCAAAGAACATCAGGAGGACTGACCTGTAACACAGGGGTGCATTTGTGAGAATTTGACCTGGTTTTCATCAGGACGGTATTTTAACATAGTGAGCAATTACAAACAGCCTGTATTATCTGTTTGGGGTTTTCTCTCCTTTACTTAATTAAAAGAAAAAAGAGGTATGTCGCACTTTTTCTTCATCTCTCTCTGTTCTTACAGGGTACCTAAGAAACCAGAAGAGAAAAAGGATAAGGAATGAAGCACAGGACTGATTTTTTCATATTATTCAACAAGCCATCTAGCAACCACTCATTCATTTTTGTATGGAAAGAAATGTTATTTACCTTTTAAAAAATCACTTTTGACAATAACAAAATCATTGTCCAGAAAAAATGTTTTTATAGAAATTCACTATTTATGTAGACTAAATAAAATGTCTACAACAACCTGGAACAAGTGAATTAAGACCACTCAGTCAAATTTTCCATTACCTTGTCTAGAAAGTAGGCATAGGCCAGGGTAGAAATAAGTGAATCCAAATCAGAGGGTTTACTCCCAAGAACAACATGGACTTTTTCCAGGCGTTTGCTCCTGTTCTGTAACACATTAGAAGACAATTGCCATGAGTGGAAATGATGGGGAAAAAGTCAAATCACCATGATATTTCAAAGGAAAAGTTAAATATCAGACTTCGTTCTCAGTCCACTGGCTGACGGAACGGACTTCCTGTGGGATAACACATTTCTTGGCTTCTGAGCTCCCAAGAAAGCCAAAAACTAAATCTCAAAAGGCACTGTAGTTTAGAACCTAATGAGGCCTGAATTTGACAGAAGTCCCCTGCACAGCTAAGCAACAGATAAGCATCAGCTTCCCTTATACACGGAAAAGCTTTTCAAAACACCTCACAAATCCATTTAGAAAAACCATCCAAAAGAGTGTAGAAATACTCAAAACAAAATACACCGCAGTTAATATGTAGCAATTTGTAATTTTAATTTTACCCTTTTTTCTTCACCCAGCTGAAATCAGAAAATAGACAAATTAACTGCCTTTCACCCTGAATCTTCAGAAGCTGAACACAGCTGAAGTACTACAAATTTTGGGTTGTTTTCACTTAATAAAATTAGGAGCCTTCTAAACAAGAGGAAAAGAGAAAACAAAACTACTGTGTCAAAGCAGAATACTGAAAAGAAGTATCCACCTTCTTTATAATTGCACACACAAAATATAAGATGAAGTTTTTCTCTTGTGCACATCACTACTGTCAAGATAGCTGTATGGAAACATTACATTTACTTTCAATGCTTCTTAATTGGTGAAACACAGGTGACTGATGCTGAGAACATGTTTCAGAAACAAACACATGAAAGTAAACATTTTTGTTGTTGGCATGTATGGGCTGATGTATTTTCTGCTATTTTTATTTGGAATTCTGGGTATCAAAATTTTAAACTTTCAGCAGAAGTATGTCATTATTATACTACCCTTAATAATTATAAATGCACAATTTTTCTTATGGTAACCTTTTTCCTCTATGTCTAGTCTTAGTTCTACCTGGATATTAGGACTTAGGGTCTCTTTCCATTAATGGAACACAGCCATCAAAATACATTTGGGTAATAAATGTAAATAAACACATTCTCCATTCCCTATATATTAGGAAAGACAGACTTAGCTTACTGAAGAATACAATGACGGGAACAGATATATTCATTTATGCTCTAAGTCTTCACCAGCAACAAACTGTCTCCATGTACTCTTTTCAGTAAAATTTTTGTAACATTCTTCTGCAGAATGCATTTCTGATTGATTTGCCATGATAAAGAACAAAAATAAAGCTCATCGTTTTTTTTAGTACCCTCCAATAAAGACTTTGTTCTTAATCTAAATGTGCCCTTTTCCAGTTTAAGGCCATTCGCACTTGTGCTATCACTACACATCCTTGTCAAAATTCCTGCTCTAGCTCTCCTGTATTTCCCCTCCAGGTAGCGGAATGCTATAAGGTCTTTCTGCAGCCATCTCCAGGCTGAACATTCCCAACTCTCTGAGCCTGTCTTCAGAGGACAGCTTAGTAGCTGTGATTGACTTAAAGGACCTCCTCTGCACTCTCTCCAACAGGTCCCTGTCCTTCCTGTGCTGGGGCCCCAGAGCTGATGCAGCCCTGCAGGTGGGGTCTCAGCAGAGCAGAGCAGAGCAGAGGGGCAGAATCCCCTCCATCGCCCTGCTGCCCACGCTGCTCTGGATGCAGCCCAGGACACAACTGGCCTTCTGGGAGGTTATTTGCCAGGTTATAATCAACTTCTTGTCCACACATACCCACAAGTCTTTCTCCTCAGGGCTGCTCTCAGTCCTTCTTCACTGGTGTTTGTGCTTGGTACTGCCCTGGCCCAGGTGCAGCACTTTGCACTTGGCGTTGTAGTTCATGGGGTTCACCCAGGCCCATTTCTCAAGCCTGTCAAGGTCCCTGTGTGGTAGCGACAATGACCAGCAATATCTTTTTACCCACCTTTCCTGCTTTTCTCTTCACTGAGCAGAACTTGTTTCTCTTCTGCTTCCCTTCTTGCAGACCCAAGACATATGATTTCAACATTTCATTTCCCCATGTGCAGCTGAATGAACGGCTTTTTAGCATCTTACTATTATTTAGTAATAATAACCCAAATACTCTCCATATACACTACCCATAAGTGCAACCCTGAAGTATGGCGTCCAAGTATACTGCTTATTTTTCATGTCTGAGACTGCTTCCTCTTTCACCATCTCAGATACAAATAGTTTGCTTAGCCTACTGCATGTTAAATCACCCATCCTCAGAAAAAGCAGGAACATGGATGGAAGGCTTCCTTTCACAGGTCTTCCCAAGCAAAAGCCTGGGCAGAGAAGATCACAATCCAGAAGATAAAGATCCCTAAGACTAGTAAGGCTTAACTACAATAGGACTAAAATGTGATTACCTCCTGCAGTTATCACAGCTAAACCTGAGGGGAAACATGAACTGTCAGTATCTCTAAGAATTAAAAACTTTAGGAGGTTAATGATGAAGCTAGAGCTCTTAAATTAAAATACATAGGAAATCAGCAATTTCTCTTCATGATGATGAGTTTTTGTTTAGCTTTATTAAAGGTAAATTGTAAAATGTAGAAATACTGGATGACTGGGATAAAATGAATTAAAGAAATTATGTGTCATTTTCAGATGGTATCAGGCAGGATAACTCAATTTAGATCAAACTTGCATAGATTAACATTCACTTATTGTGCTCAAGAAAGACATTTATAAAGATTAGGCTACTTCTTTAAGAGATCTGATTCTCACATATTCACTGTTCAGTTTTGTTGTCTACTATGACAACTGCGTATTTATGTAACTGCAGTAAAAATACCATTTGTTGGTTCCTACCTGCATCAAACAGCTGATATATTCAAACATACTGCAATACTGGCAATCAGGTTTGCAAAAATTTTGATCCAGGACATGTTAACTACAGTGATTGATCAAACTACAACATTCCAGTCAAAAACTACATTGTGTCTACTTTTCCTCCTTTTGTTAATAAAGAAGCTGAAATGATTTGCAAGGTAACAAACACTGAAGACTCATCCTACTATAAACAGGAATGCCTACAAAATGCTCACAGCCTCCAGGCAAAAATCTTTTCCACTTCCTTTATACACATTCACCTCCACACACACACACTGCACAAATGCACACTCAGCAGCCACACACAGCCTTGCTTTTCTGAATCACTACTTGCTTTTTGCCACAAATTTCACAAATTCTGTCCTTCAAACCGTAATGAAATCACTGAATTTTACTGCACAGAATGGGACCCCATTTGTCAAGTGCAGCAATTCTTTGAAGAAGAAACAATATGGCTTAATAGGAGCATATTAAAAAGGAAGAAGCTGCAGAACCACACAGCAGTATACAGTGCCAGATACAACACTGAAAACTTTTCCAGCCTTGTGGCTGAAGCACCATCCAGGGGATACAAGCTTCACAGTCACAGCTCTCCTGGAGGTGCACAGAGGAAAACCCTACCTGTTCGGACAAAGGCCAAGACAGTAAAAAAAATCCGTCTTTCGATATTTAAAGTCATCAAACCATATGAAAGAGGATTCCTGTACCTGAAATTCTACCTCCAAATCAGAGGTACAATTTATTAAGTAGTCATTTTAGAGCACAACTTGCATTTGCCGTAAAGTATCAGGTAGTATTATGCTTCCAGCAGCCTGAGGGCTTTTAACATGATTATATGTCTCTGTTGTCAAAGAAATGGTTTTAAGCCAAAGCAAAGTTAATTTAATACTTAAGGCAAAGTTCCAGTTAGTTAAATACTTTGTAAGTCTTTTCACAAGAAAGCTTTATACTGGCCTGGAAAAAAACATATGGTCTCTTATTCTAAGAAGAGATATAAGAGAATCCTTGTTTTCTCCCATTTTTGAGGTCAGTCAAAAAAAATTATTGTATACCTCTGCCCCGTAGTATCCCATTTATCATGTACTCTATATGACACATAGTAATCCAAAGTACTAGTTGTCAAACACCTGATTACACAAGGATTCTTCCCTAAGGAAGACAAGTACAGTCACAAAAAGTTCAAGTGTGACATAATGTTTTAATAATTGCCTGCTGAATATCCACCGTACAGTCTTCCTTCACTTACAAATCTGAAAAAGCCTACCTTTTACAGCAAACACCAATACCACTAGCAGAACAAAATACAAAACAAAAAGGTGATTTTCTAATTCCACACCATCTGCTTTTGTGTGGGAGACACAGCCTTACCAGCAAGATAAACAGAAGTGGAAGGATCAGAAACTTAACACCATCCTCAGAAACGGCTGAATAAGTATAAAACATTATCTGATACTTTGCTTTGAACGATATATGAAAAGAAAAGACTGTGACTGGTCTGTAACAAAGACTAGGAGAAGGTCTTCACTTAGCTGTTGCAGGTACAGAACTTGTACACATAATCTCTCCCATTACTTGTACTCTGATGATAAATGCACTTCCCACAGCAGGTTGAACTTAGCCTTATGATTACATCTGCTCTTCTGAAATCAGTATTTTAAAAGCTATATTTAGAAGTCAACCTCTTGATAAAAAAAAAAATTATTTTAAAATGTTGCTTCCCAAATTCAAAATATTCCACAGAACTAGGATTTTCCTTCAAAATTAATAATGGGAATGAGGCAGGGTACCTATCTGACATGCCAGCCAGGCAAGAAATTCTTATCTTCAAATTGCTCCTGGAATTTCCATAGGACAGGAACTCTCTCTTCCAGTAATTTCTAAACAAGAACTGTCATGGTAAACAGAAAGAATCCTGAGGAACTAGAAACATTTATTCCTTTTTCACTTTTAGTTTATTTTACAGCCTGTAACTGTAGGCAAGCCTACTCTGCTTTTGAAATACCTTCTCTCCAGCTTATTACATACATTCATTCACACTGCAAAAATCCAGAATTGAACAATGATTTCTACATCAAGTTTTCATTTGAAAAAGACTGGAGTAATCAAATAATACATAAATTCCATGTAAATATAGGAAAGATGCATTACAGAACTGAGAATATCAATCAAAAAATCTTGTTGGCTCCTTTTAAAATTACATTTATTCAATAATTGGTCTGGCATTGATTTTTCACCATGTTTTATAAGCTTTACATGTTCACACTCTCCTACAAATTTTTTGCCTTCAGGATCAACATTTTAAACATCACTTCTACTAGATCATGGACCATATGTACTCGGAATACCCAACAGTATGTGGTTTTCAAATTGCATCATACATAAGGTACATATATGTGACTTTGACACCAAATGCTTTGATCCCACCTTTGCTGCTATAGAAAGGTAAAAAATGCTTTAAGTTAGACAGACATTAAATATGCTTTGTTTTAGAGAATTTGAGAACTCTAAGTTTTTATGATATAAGATAAACAAAATGATAAAGCAAATTCTTATTTTAATGGCCTTAGGCTCAGTAACGATATCAAATTTCTCTTCCTTCAAAGATGAAACAGGATATGCTCTCCTATGGTTGAAAAAGGAAAATGTTCCCAGCACAATGATTATTTCAGCTGGACTTAGCAGTACTTCAACGGTCTGTCAACAGGATTCTCTGTGATAGAAGTTACTAAAATAAAAATCAAAGTCTCCCTCTTTCATTTATGCTGCATTAATTCATTCGTTGTTCAAATGAACCTGTCTTACATAGGATTAGTATTCTCACCTAATAACTTAGTATACAATATACAGAAGTTCAGCTTTGCAAAAGAGCAAATTATATTCCTATTCCAGGTCATCTTCAGCGCCTAAAATCAGTCACAGTAAATCTCTGAATTTCCACCTCAAACTAACTCCTCTTTCCACACCCTCCCCACTTGCTATTTAACATGCAGAAATGAGACTGGGATGTCTATCTAGTTTAGAGGACTTGATTGTATTTATCTCCCTTAGGAACTGTTTGGCTTACTACAGGACCAATCTGTTCTTTGAGATATTAGACACAAATTATTTTAAAGTAAGGAGTACATGTAGCTGAGGAGCAGAGTGCCCCTGTCATATATCAGCTCTGTGGTGTGTCAAGAGGCGACTGGTAGCAATAAAACCCTACATCATACAATGTAGAGGCAAAATAAACTATATAGAGCAAAGAGAAAGTGTACTGGAGAAAAACAGGTGGGTTTGTTTTGGTGAAGGCAAGGGAATGAAATCCAAATAATGCAGTTAATTTACCTGCCTCTCACAGACTTAAGATCTGACCTTGGATTGTTTAAGTTTAGTTGTTTCTTTAAAATGAAGGAAGCAACTTTGCAACTGAGAATAAATTTACCAAGATTCAGGCAGCACTTGAACACTGCATTTTACAGAAGCCTTTGGAGTTAAGCTTCATATTTCTTTAGTCACTATAACCCCCGGGTGATGGGCACCAAGCTGAACACGAAACCATACCCTGAAGTAAGCCAACAACTCAGTAGAAGTATCATTAGTGAGCAAGAAAATCATAGTTGGAAGAGATGATCAGGCCCGAGTAACTTCCATTTTTGCCTTTTTCTGTTCAACAGTTTTTTTATCATACTATAATTCTAAAATGTCATTGGTTTTTTACCCATTCTCTGGTAAGAATTATGCTGAAAAGATGCTAGTTTTTATTCTGGCTTTTGTTTTGTTTCAGGTTTTAACTTCACCATTATTTCAGTTGCTCTTTCTTATTCCACACTGAAAATCAGACATCTATTCCTCCATAGCAGCCAGTATTGCTCTGCTCTGCCTGCTCTATATACCATTCCACAAAAATCCTTTATTATCATTGTCAGCTTCTTTTTCCATGAGGGAATTCTATTATTGTAGTATGTCTTTTGTTGTCCTTCTGAAAACTAAATATTTGGTTTATTTGATGTCAAAGCCGAGCACGGAATAAAAACTGTAATTATGTGCTTGTTAGTAAAACGACAGTGCACTCAGAATAAAACCTGACTTTAAAAAAACAATCTGTTTTTTTATTTGCAATGTTATGAGAATAGAAACATATGCTTCATTATGAGAATACACTTTTTACTCACACAGTAATTAGTTAGGTCTACACTGTTTAGATCTCTGAACTGTCCTCACTATAACATCAGTACCTGAGCTATAGATATATTGCAAATGAGAAAGAGGAAATGCATAATTTCATTCCTGTATTACTTTTAACATGCATATGACTTCAGTGTGGGGCTAATAACTAATAAAATTACATTGATTTAATGCCTAATGCTCCTTCTTACATAGATGACACTACAGCAATAGAAATTTTTAGGTCGTTTATTTAGTAAGTTCACCTGGGTTCAGATTAATCTCTGCCTCATGAACACATATGCAAGGGATGTAACACATACATCAGAAACATCCGTGTCTGGAGCGAACTTCTTTCTCTGATCATTTGGGCTGTGTCCCAGTATCCAGTCTGCTCATGAAATCCAAAGAGGTCATTAATACAACAACCCACATAACAGTACTTGGAGCAGTCTCAAATCACCTTGATAAATTTGCCTTAGCAAAAAATTCAACTCAAGTGCTCTCCACCACGACGCCTCTCCTTCAGCATAACCAAAGAGGTATAATCTATGTCAATACTACTGAACTAAGACCCCCACATGTGCTGAGGTAACTGGGGTCTTCTCCGCCACTCACAGTCCCTTCCTTTCGCACTGGCCATCTTTCTCCAGAGCAGAATCATGCAAAAATGTGCTAACTGTGTCTTCAAAGCCATCTCATATGAGATCTAGGAGCTGATCCTCCATTCAATTTCATTAGCATATACCACTGCCTTTTTCAGAAGTCAATAAACCTACACATATCAAGTATTTTGCCTCTGCACTTCCTATGGATTTTCCTCTTGTGATGCCAAGTAGCCTC
>VWYI01039614.1:0-19928 GCA_013399455.1 Anthoscopus minutus | reverse complement strand
CAGGACAGTTCCATGTGGAGTCATGCAGTCAGGATTGGCAGAATGTGGCCTCTGTGGCAGAAACTGAAAATGAACAGGTAAAATTCCTTCAGATGGTAGAAACATCATCACCAATATTAACAATTTTAATAAAGGGTCAATATTAGCAACCCTGACCAATACCAAATTCATTAATACCCATGCTGAAATGAAAAAGGCACTTCTGGGAGCATAAGAACACTTGGGATCAGTGAGGAGGGTGAGTCTGATAACCAAAATACAGCACAAAGTTTTACTCAAGACAGAGGGGCTGTGGGCCTCCAAGTCAGTCACTCTTAGGATGCAGGACACAGACATTTACAATTAAATGGCTTTTCAGGAAATATTTCTACATTGTATATTGTTTCATTGTAGTCCCACATAATCAGTTCTATTTTAACAAGTGATGAAAAATAGATGTAACTACTAAAATAACTATTTGCATGTTTTTGTTTCCGATCTGAACTGCCTTGCACTTACAGATCAAAAAAACCTCAATGCCAACCCCTAAACCAACCCCAAATAAAACTAACTAGAAACAAGCTACTACATAGACATTATGTTTTGAATAAAACAGCTGGAAATATCCCACCCATTTTTCACTTCCAATGAAGGGGCCATTTGTAACTATTCTTTATTATTCTTGCAAAATGAAAGATTCTTAATAGCTGTTTGTGGTTTGGTGATAAAGACACCACACACTTGAATGTGGTATAAAGGCTCTAAGTACTGGTATGAAAGTAAGAAAAATATTTATTCCATATACATGTCTCAAAACCCAAAAGAAAACAACTAGACTGCACAATAAAAAGTAATAATGCTGAGAACCACATCAACATTTGTGACAGGAACCTCATGAGCTTCCAGAAGAGCAGGGATTTAAAGAAGCCATTCCAATACCACAGATACAAGGAACACTGACAAGTGATCTGGGAAAGGCCTGAACTAATCTCAAGATCAAATATGGACCATCCTGAAGATCCCATAACCCACACCTGGCTCAATTTGGTCCCCATGGATCAAAGGGGACTAAAAGACAATCCCAAACCACTGATTTTTTTCTTCTCCAGGCAAACTTCTGCTGTCATATCACTTTTCTTGGATCAGTAGATGATTTGATCTTTAGCTCCTGCCTTCTAGAACAAGCCAGATAAGAAATTTTGCTGAAGGCAGATTTCTTTTTTAGACTGGAACAGGACTACATATGTTTTTGTACTGTTGGCTCATTACTTTATTGTTTGTTTAAATCCATGATAAAGATTTGGAAACCAGTAAAATAAGTTTATACTTAGGAGATCCAGCAAATAGAAAGTAAATTACCTTCATTTTTAGTATCACTGTTCTATATTTATCTCTTTTTGAAATATAAATTGGTGTAGCTCTGCTACATTACATTTACCACAGAATTTACATTACCACAGAAATTATACTGGTCTTTTGTGTTTTAAAGCTTGAGTTACATCTTGGTTCTATTAAACTCGCTCTGTGTATGTTTTTGCAAAGGTCAGAGCTGTAATAATACAGCACAGCAGAGGGTTAGGAGGACCAATATCAGCTGTTTGTGAAATGAAGTATTAGCTGCTCACTGATCAGCTCTCCAGAGATATTTCCTCATGTAACTATTAATAAAGAACCTCCTCTGCAGAATGTGTTAATTCCTTACATCCTAAGCCAACCAAGGACTTTCAGCCATTGTGTTCTACTCATGGTACAGCACAGAAAAAAAGATATGGCATCAGTTAGATTTACTCTTCATTATGTGAAATGTCTGATGCTCTTTCATCTCCCATGTGAGGTGGGATGCTGTCATCCCAGGTACCAGCAGACATTTCTCTCTCAGGCTTACGGAAAAAAAACAGCTTTCTTGCTGTCATTTGGTCTAAACTCATCTCATCTTTCAACAGCCATTTCCCAAAGTATAACATTACATTAATATCAACCATTAAACTCCAAACTTCTGCCCTAAGAAATCATAAGCAAACATTGGTCTTTTACCATCTCAAATACATGGAAGAATCTTTTAGGAAAAAAGGAAGCAAGAAAAACTTCAACGTAATTATCCAAAACCTGTAAATATTTATCATAATAAAAACAAATATCTGAACACTCTGGGTCACATTTTGTACACGATTTGACTCCACCAAACTCAGGGCTGCCCTCATTCTCCTAAAAGAGTTGATAATTTGTGTCATTTTTACAGTCTGGAAACAAAGCTATTTCAATTTACAACTTCCTTGACATTCTGCCAGACTGTTTCCATACTGCCATGGACCCTGAGCTTTGGTTTGCACCAGAGAACTTATAGCTCCATTCCCTCAGTCCTGGAGTTCCCTGGAGCTGGATCCATCGAGCCCCATATTGGGAGTGATACTCTTAGCACTGTCAGAGCAGGGCAGTTAAACACACAGCACTTCCACAGCAGCTGAACCACCAGCACACACTTTGTGGGACATGACAGAAGGGAGAGGTTTTACACAGGGCAGAAAGGGCTGTGATTCCAGGAGGAAAAGACCTAATGCTTGGATGAAGTTCAGTTGAACAGCAGAATTATCTGCATCCCTTTCAAGATCCAAACCATCCAATACAAACCATGGCAACAGACTGTGACCAGCACTTGACAACGAGCAGCAGAATGGACATGAAAATACACGTTTGGGGGTGTTTATAAACAACAGTTTACCTGTGTGATATCATCCTGCTGGAAGGCACAGAAATTAAAGTGAAAAAGGCTGTAAGAGGGAAACTAGCAGGAAATGAAACAACAGCAAATATAAGGGATTACCACAAAGAACAGACATCCTTGAGAAAACAACTGAAAGCTAGTTAGTGGGAATTAAGTAACATTTTATTCCATATTATGTTATCTACTGATCTCTGCTAGCCTGTAAAAGCTTATTCTTTCTACGGGAAAATTTATTTTAAAAATCTTCAAGAATTAGTCTGAAATAGCGAAGTCTGGCAGAGTTTCAGCAAAGGCCTAATACAAATTTCATAGGTTAAAAAAAGACAGTAATAAAACACAAAGAGCTGACAAAACTGAAGAAACACTGGCAAATACTTTCACATAGAAACACACATTTCTGTTATTAGAAGACAGCTGTTATTAAATAATCAGTCTCAAGATACTGATGGCAAGGGGGGCAGGCAACAAGAAGTGCCAAGCAGAAAATGGGAGCGGCCTGCTCAGCCAGGATAAACAGGATCAAGTTGCACTCACTATCATGTTAAAAACTGCAGCTCACACTACAGAACCATTCACACACTGGGACTCCCAGCCAGCCTTGGGATTAAACTAATGGCCACTACCAAAGCAATGGATAGAAAATGGTTGCAGACAAGATAAACAGCATATAGCATCTCTGGTAAATGCTAAACACCCAATTGCATTAAAAGTTTAGCAAAAATTTATAGCTATCAGCAGATATTTCAAACATATTTACTTGAAAGAAAGAAAAAGCCTGTGGCTGTGGAAATCCAAAAGACTCAGCCATTTCTGTTACCCTCCTGGAGCTGCTGGATGCTGGGAGCTTTCAGAAATCTGACAGGCAATGAAATACAGATCTGGAATTCATGCTCTAGGTTTAAGACGCAGCTGACCTTGTGTTTGAAGCTTGGCATTCAAACTATTACACTCATACAGGTGTTTTCTCATCCTTGGCTTTAGCTGAGTGTGTGAAAAGTGTCTGATACCAGGTGGGCATTGCATAGACCAGTGCATGTGCTAAAGGGATGTGCAACACAGAGCCCACACTGACCACAGAACTCGGTGTGTTTTCATTGAGCACCTCTGACTTGGACACAGTTGAACAGCCTGATTTAATCAACCCTCATAGTGAGGACTACTTAATTTTTTAATTTGTCTGCAGTTATGAGGGAATGCTCTCTGTCTGGCTGCAGCAGGGTAAACAAGAAAGCTGTAAAAAACTGTAAACCCACTGCTTGGACCTTTATTCAATACAGAAGTTTGCTATGGAAGCAGCAGCAAGTTATGAGGAGGTAGAGAATTAGAAGCACAAATGCTAGAAGTACCCCACCTCCAGAAGAGGCAAAAGTTTTTGAAAATGCAGTTATGCTCAAGGGTCCATTGCCATAATACTGAGAATTCCACACAGTCAACAATGGGGCTGGACACCAGTAACCTCCTCTGCCAGCTCAGAGGCTGCAGCCAGACATGTCAGCTATCCCTGCCCAGTGAAGAATAACACATCTCTCAGTGTTTAACTTTTCCATGTGAAATAAACACCTTTACATAGATCTGTGTAAAATTGTAAAACGCATTCTCTTTTTGTCAGCCCCAATTTCTAGCTCTTCACTGAAAGGTTGTCTGTAAGTTGGTCACTGAAGTTATCAGAAGGTATTATTCATGTTCTGAATATCTTGAGTACACTGAGGTAAAAGCTGATGGAGGAGACTCAGTTAAGGAATTTGAAGAAGCAGCAGGTAATACCTATCAATATATTACTCTTTTGAAACATGTGACACCATGAGGACATCCTTCTGCCCAAGGTATGTGAGACTAGCAACTCTACACCAGGATTCCCATCTGCAGCACCTCCCCACTAAACATCAGCATAGCAAAGACATCCCTGCTCTGTACACCCTGCAGCTGCTCAGCACCACTGACCCCACGTAAATGCCACTGCAGGGGGTCACTGCTCAGCAATTACAGCTTACCTAAACCACAAGTGCCATCTGGCAGTATGTGCCTGGTGCTCTAAGGGAAACTTATCTGGAGTTTTTCCTATATCTGCATGTAATTACCTCTGCCTTCCATATTACAATTATTAAATGCACTCTGTAACTTCAAAATCAGTCCTTTGGAGGCTCCAGAGTTCATTATTCTCATTTCAGTAATTTATAAAAATCTGCTGATTTTTGAGAATGGGAAATAAAAATTTCTAATTGCATATAATTAAATACTGGCATATTATCCTGAGTAAAAGCTCCATGCAATACACTCAGTTCTATAATTCTGTCTTCAATTAACTGTCCTCCTGGACAGGTTGCCATTTTCCTTTTGTGAAACACTGGAATCAGATTCTGCTAAAGGGAAATGTAGACTCTTAACTGTCTACAAGAACAGAAGCACCATGGTTGACTCTTCTAATTGGTCCCTGATCTTAAAGGGAAATTATGGGACAGAATGTATTTTGATAAGGAAAACACAGATTTTTCTTCTCAGTTGTTTCCAGTTGCTGTTCTTACAACTGTCACAAGCCATTAGCTCTGTAGCCTCATGGGCATGGCTCTGTGATATCTTTTTTGAAGTACTGACCATATTTTATAGTCTACTGACCATTTTTCATAGTCTTAAATATTAAATATTCTTATTCTACCACTAAAATGTTTGATGAAAAATGGTGCATTTGTTAAAAATATCAAAAGATTTCCTGACCTAAGGTTTGTGTTTATGGTGGGTGTGAGGGGGAGTATTTATGCAACCATATTTACATTTAGGATCTTTCTATGCATGTACCTCATTCCCAATTCATATTTCTAAAGGAACTGTCATCTGGGTTTTACAGTACCTGTAAGTGAAGTTTGTGCCCAAAAAGGGATTATTTAGGTTTTGATGTAATGAGATTAAATAATAAATTATATGGAATAACATAAGATCAAGTCTCACTTAAGATTCGCCCTGCAGGTTTTTTAATTACTTTTTTACCAGAATATGGGAATTAAACAATGCCAGTAAGATATTACCCTCATACAGAGATGCTTTCTGTGAGGTGCTTGAGTAGAAATATTAACTACAGCCTATTAAGATAATGACATGCTGAATTATCATTAGGACTGATGAAAACAGTAATTAAACATTACAGCTTGCATGTGTCATCATTACCTTATTTTCTTTACAAAATAACAGATGGTTTTAGGTATCACACAACATGAGCAGCTACTAACAGTGATGGTGATAAAATCAGAACACACTCAATAATATCAGTGCCAGCACTTCTAGGATAAGAACTGTATAAACATATCTGTAGTGGAAGGAAGACTGGATAAGGTGTAATTCATGCTTTGAGTCGGCCACAGTGGGTGCAATATCTTGTATTTCTTACTTTAATCCAGACAGCTACCTTTTGAAGAAAACAGGGTGCATTTTCCCAGTAGCCACTCATCAGACAAGATGCAAACTGAAACTGCCTCAGGGAACAACTGAAATATCATGGAAGTGACAGTTTGGTTATTAAAAGAGGTTTCTTCATGTTATAGAACCTTGATATGATCTGATGTGATTCACATTTACCTCCTGGAGGGATATGTACATAGAAAGAACAATTCTGGGAAGCTCTGTAACAGAGTGCAGCCTTAAACTCTCTAGTGAAACACAACAATGCCTTTTCAATCCTTAGCTATGGTATCACTTTCTCTTGCAGCTTTAGTACAATTGGTGGGGTTTCTTTGCATGAGCAAATGGATATGCTTAATACAGTGAGAAAGGTTAAAGTGAAATGAAAATTCTGGGGTACTTTCTGAAGTAGTCAACTCAAATAAGGAGCAATCTAGAAAAAATATAAAATATAAAGCAATAAAACCACACTGAAATATTTTGTGATTTTTTTTTTCTTAGCATTTGAAATTAAACAAAAAATCCTCTTCAAATTCACTGGAAAATTTAAATTGTGCCTACTACTGGACAGCTTGTGTTTGCGTTTTCAGGATGTTTCTCCTAAAGGTTGGGATGTACAGAAGACAGCAGTTTCCAGTAAAATACATCAGTTTGCCTGTAGGAATCAAGACACTTGCTGTATGCAACGGTCATCAGCAAACCACAAAATCACAGAACCATTGCTGAAGATTTTCTTGAGACTGTTACATCTGCTTTCTGTTGCTAAGCAATAAATTGGTATTCTTTGGATTTGCAAAAATTACCATTCCAACAGACTAATTTCTGAGGCAAGAACACTAACACAGCACAGGAATCACAGAGCTGATTGCTCTAATAACCTAATGATATCCAAGGAGGGTGTTCCCTCCTGCCTCTTCTTGCTATAGGAGAGCCTACAGAGCTCTTGAATACTTCAGAACAGAGTAAAACAATCAGCACAATAATTAAAACCTTTTCAGCTATGAGGAGTGGTATCTCTTGCTGCTGCTGTCAAACTTCCAACACGGTACAACCCAGCTAGGAGAAGATACATGCATCAGTGAAAAGTTAAAGGAAAAAACACAAATCCAGCATTAGCAAGCAAGAGAAAAGGAAGTTAATCAGATTTCTGGGTGTAGTAGAGCAAAGGGGAACTGCGGATCATGGGATAATAGGCTGAAAGTAGTGAAAGAAAAAGAAATCCTCAGGTGAGAGTTCAGCTGGTCTAAGTCAGCGTAGCCCCAGGGAAGTTACGCTCACTTAGGCNTTCCTTTCTTCCAGGGAGAGGGAAGAAAATTCTTGTCGATGGAGCTGAAAGGGTGGGAGAACGGACAACTGAGCAGGAAGACAGAAAGCTAGAAACACGAAGCATAGGAAGCAAAAAGAAATTAACATAATGGCAGCATTGCCAGGTGGGAAAGAAAGAATCTTAAAGACATCAAGAATGAGGTGGCAGAGAGAAAAATTATGTGCTTTTAAGGAATTTGACTTCCTTGTGAGGTTACTGCTTCTTGCATATGCTCATCAGAAGCACTTTAATATTGTTCTTGGTTCATTGTTATCTAGTAATTTTTATTCCTCTGACACTGCTAAATACCATTAAGTATAGATCAAGATTCCTGGGATATACACTTCTGGATCAGTGCTAACATTTTTGCACTAGACAGACAGATTTTTCGAAGTGTGTTAATCTCTTCATCCCCCCATCATCACTGCAAGGTGAAAAAGTTCTTTAGTCAAAGGGCATTCTTGTAGCTAATAGGGAGGAGGAGAGTGTGTGAAAAGAAAGAATACCCAGAAAATGATAAAAATCCTTTCACATTTAGAATATGTGTCATCAGCTGAAATTCTTATTCCTGTTAATTGTTTTGCATCCATACTAGTGTTATTAAATAAACACTGCTTACAAGCCTCTATAAGCCTGCACAATATGCATACACAGAGCCCTATAGCAAAAATGCCTTTATGTCCTATTTGTAGAAATTACTTAAACATATGAGCCTAACTTATTATGCCCATTACTATGTGAAGCAAACACCAGATCCTGGCCTGAAGATATTCTTTAACTGGGTTTGAAATCCAGTGACTGGAACACTTGCCTAGAAAGGACAGCCTTATCTCTGTGATTCATGCACTTAAATCAATATCCATGGCACCCAGTGTATTTCTAATTATTCATTTATTTTTAAAAAAAGCACACCTGCAAGGCAGGCTATACAACATTTCTGTGTTGTTTAAACAGTTTACAGCTAACTTGCTGGGTCAGTCTTCCATCCATGCAAATTTTTCCAATACAAGCTGTACAAATGGCTAGTATTAGATTTGCATGTTTGCTCTCCTTTATTAAACAGGACATTTCCAAGATTAATCAGCAATAGAGCAAGGTTACAAGCAGTGTAGCTAGCCTGAAAAACACAAAAGTTTTTTTTCAAAATTTTCTTTTTTTACTTTGAAACCTTGTGAATCCCAACACTCACTTGGAATAGGAAAGCTCCTTTTGTCCAACCGAAGCAAGACAGCATCCTGTGATACAACTGACTGTGCAGAAGGCTAATGATCCTTTTCCCTCTTGTTTTGAATACAAATGTTACTCTGAACATGTTTTGCTTATGAAAACACAGTTAATAGCAATAGAGCTGTGAAATGTTTCAGTTTTGAGCTAATACTTCTCATACTCTGTAGTTCTCATTTCAGCCTAGTAGTGAAAACTGGGACCTTAAAGCTAAGTAATTGCTCTGGAGAGTGTGGAAACTGGAGATAATATACAAGTAATGACAGCAAATGTAAGGTGCATCTGTAACTGAGCCTCGTTAATAACCTCGTTAACAAAAATAACAACTCCCAATTGCAAAATCCTGATCCTAACATTTGACAATAATACATAAACATTAAAACACAGCAGCTCCTCACACTGCATACATCTTTATGCTATATTTATATAGATGTATGCAGACAAAAAAAACACACCCATGTACACACACATTCTAACACTACACAGAGACACACAAATAGGCTTAAGTTTATAAGCAAAGAGTACGTGCAAATGAATTTCCACAGAGAAGGACACTGTGTTATGCTGGACAAACCCTGTGTTGTCGCTGAAACGTACTCACCATTTGCAGAAGATCAGAAGAAACCATCTGCATGCAACACATTGCTGTTGCCAAAGCACAGACAATGGTGGAGATGATATTGAGAGCGCACACACTGAACAACAGGTCCTGCGAAGAGATACCAGCAGAATATCATCTCTTACCTCAGGGACACAAAGGACAGGAAATGCTTGAGCAATTTGATAACAAACACTGCTATTGATTAAGATGGTCTCAAATAACTGGGTTGAACTCTTTTAGCTTGTAATCTTTTTCAGGTAGCAATTCACAA
The DNA here is from genome assembly GCA_013399455.1 of Anthoscopus minutus. NCBI lineage: Eukaryota > Metazoa > Chordata > Aves > Passeriformes > Paridae > Anthoscopus > Anthoscopus minutus. The sequence continues at coordinate 10,435 of VWYI01039614.1, read as the reverse complement.
AGGCAGCAAAACACAGAAAACAAATATCTTTCCTTTCCCACTTATCGCAACACATTTGCTGATAGACATTCATATTTGAATTTCCTAGTTCTCCCAAAAGACAAATTACTCTTTCACAGTCAACTCCAAGCTGCAGCTATCACAAGAAAGATACTATGAAATACACTTCTAATTAAAAATGACAGGTGGAAATATCATTGTGTTGAGTAGTGGAAACCTAAAACTTAAGAGTTGTGTGTTAAAAACTTCTAGTAAGAAATAGAGACTTATCCTGCATCAGAAACTCGATGCATCTGAAATATTTTTATACATGAAAGAAAAACAGTGATTACACACCCAGACATTTTACCTTCTACTGATGAATTGAGTGCCTATGGTCATATTGCTGGCTTGGATTTTTTTAAGAAAAAGAAGTTTAAAATAGAACACAGAGTATTGGTGTAACAAGTAGAATAAAAGAAAAGAAGCATTTGAATTAAAATGGAATGTTTTTATAGAAATGATGTCATTAAAAATAAAGCCTCCATCTCTCTTTCAGTCACTGGATTTGTATTTTCAGAGGGAAGAGGGAAGAGGGAAGAGGGAAAGTTTAGTGTGCTGACAACATTTCAAAACTACTACAATCCTTGTACAGCAGCTGTGTGGCTGCTGTGACTGTTATGTGGCTCAGTTCTCTGAACAGCAAGTAAAAGCATTTGAGAAAAAGCAGCAGAGAGAACAGATGAAAAAGTAAATCAAAATTGCTGCAGTACCATGAGTAAAAAACACTCAGTGTGTAAAGAACATTCCATAGGATCTACGTTTAAGAGAGTATTTCATTCACTGCCAGTCCATGAAATAACTTTCATGCTATAAATCCCTTTGTTTTCCCCAACAGTTCTGAAAAAAATGATAGAAAGGTGCAGATTTGCTCCTGCCACAGTAATTGCTTGCTCCTCAAGTGACCTTCATTTGAAGATGGAAATGCCAGCCATGGGAACCAGGCAGACAATAAATGGGCCAACAATTTTTAGTAATTTAAAAACTTCCACAGAGCCAGATTTGCTCTTGCTGATCTGGTCAGTAGTTTTCTGTCTTCTTGGCCAGCCCCTCAGCCAGGGGAATAATGAATCACCAGCATTAGCAGCAAAATATGGGAAGGGCCAATCACTAACTCCCAGAAGGTGATACAGGAGACTCCAGGTCATACAGACCTAGCAAGAGCATTTAAATGGAGGTAAACAGGCAAAGTGATCCCTAGAGATTCAATTAGTTAACAGTGGCAAAAGAAGGAGATTGAGATCCTTCATGTTCTGCTTTCCATATGCAAACCTAGGTAAAGAATACCGAGACAGAGACAAGCTCTAGGGTAGAAAATGGGACAATTTCCTGGCAGGAAGAAACTTCATTCATTGCCTACTGCAGCCATTTAAATACAAAAAACTTAGCCAACCTGAGTGCATAACTTAATACCATTTATATTAATAATAAAATCAAAGTTCTAAATTAGGATGCAAACTGTCTCCAAGACCCTCATACAACTTTACATGTCCCAGGACAGACTTAACTGTGCCTCTGAGTCTCATGACAGATGTTTCTTTGATCTGTTCCTAAAGATCCCACAGCTTCATCCCACTATTCCAGTGTTTATTTTTACCATCAGTGTTCTGGTTATGTCCATCCCACAGATGAAACCCATGGCTTCTTTTCTTGCATAGCTCTTGAGAACAGGCTGTTACACAGCACACTTTTATACCTTTGAACTCTATTACTCTTGAAGCCTTCTCCACCTTTATTACATGACATATTAACACCATTTTCTCCAATTCTCAACTGAAATCAACTTTCTAGGCCTCTGATCATTTTCATTAATTTCATTTGTTTCACATCACCTGGGTCCACATTTCTCTTTAAATGCAGAATCCTAACCTAGGCACAACTTGCAAACACTGACTTCTAGTGAGAGGATTATTTCTTGTGCCTTGCAGGCTACACTCAGCCACCCTGAGACTTCCCTTGGCACACTGGGACAGCTGCACTCTGTTTGCTTCTCAACACTATGGTTTTGATGTAGGGCAGGGGTTACTGCCCACAGGAACAGCAGCCTTTTTCCAGGCTAAGCACACAACAATTCCTGTTCCTGCTACAATCTCTTTCAAGGGCAAGGTACCATTAGAAAATTCCAAATTCAGGGGCGCAGAGTTTTTATGTATTTCATAAGGTTCAAAAAGGAGCAGACATCTAGCAGCTAGAAAATGTAAAAAGGCAGTGGAATTAAACAAAGAGATGGAAAATATTGTAAGTTTAAAATTTTAACAGAGACAGTAATAACTAAGCAATGATTGTGGAGTCCTCACCACCACTAGGTATTTCCTAAAGCAAGACTGCTTCTTCATTTGTTTTAGCATTTTTATCCTAAAGTCGGTTTCAACTCAAACAGGAATCAAGCCACAACAACATCCTTCTCTGCTCCTCATTCCCCCAGCCCTCCCCAAACATTAAACAGCCTCAGGCAATTTACCATTTTCAGGAAATTCACTCCCTGTGCCCTGTAGAAAAAATAATTAGGTAATCCATGATGCTGATTTATTCAGCTATAGATAAAAAGCGAGCAGGAACTAAAGCCCTCCATGGCCAAATATGTGCCAGAAGGACAGGGCAGGTGCTTACAGATGGCAGCTGGAACAAACAATGACAATTAAGATGTCCTTTAGGAAACGTCTGTGAAAAAGCAGTAACCACAACAGGGCCAGTTGTAACTCCCCACAGCCCCAGTTCCAGCCAGCAACATTTGTAGGTGTCTAAAGGAGCAGGAAATCTGTGTTAAATACAAAAGCAGGGAGCTTTAGGAATAGCTCATTAGTTGACATCTACCAGAACACTAATCAGAACATACAACATTGAATCTCTAATGGTGTGAAATACAAGTCTCTGCTCCTCAGAAATGGCTGAACCAATTTTCTCTCAGATGCTGTCTTTGTCTTTTTAAGACAAAAATGATTCTTCAGCATGTTTATATGATACTTAATACTCTGCTAAGTATAATGTACGAAGTAGAATTATTCTTCTGCAGCTTACATATACAATTTTCTTCATAGATGTTAGCTCACTAAATGCTGAGAACACAAACCCCCTTCAGAGTGGAATCAGCTGTCAGATTTGACTAGAACCATCAGTCCAGATACTCACCCACAGGAGTCAGACACCACTGTGAGCTGCTTCTCTGTGGTCACTTATTCTCCCAGGTAGGTCCCTCACTAAATCTCAAAAGCTAAAGTAAAATTTAATACTGACAGTGCAAAGCAAGATTTTAGTGGTTGCAGTATTCCATTTATATTACAACTCAAACAATTACAAAATTAATGGTGCACTTGTACTACTGCTCATCATGCATTCCCTCCATAGTAACAGACACCTTTAACTTATACCTGTGCATTCCCACAGGATACCTGTGCATTCCCAAATCTTCTTCATACTATCATTTTCTGTATGTCTAACTTAAGGACAGATTATCTATTTGTTCTTTTTCCTCATTCAAGCTGTTTTCACTATTATTCTTTTAACACTGTTTTGTGCTACTGCACCTCAGTTCTCCTTTACTAGCATAATTAAAATAATTCATAAATGTATAAAAATGCGTGTTCTAAAAACGTGTAATCCAAAACCCTACAGAATGCATTAAATTAGGAGATGTATTACAAAACCTGAATATTATTAAAAACATGAATGATAAATCGCAGCATTTTTTTAATATTCTGTACTCAAAAAATGTAATTTTAAGATATAATTAATCGAGAATATCATATAAAAGACTCATACTGCAATATGCTCAAAAAGCAATTTGTCCTAGAAACTGATTTTCTTTGTTTTCCATCAAACTTCTGGGTGATAAAGCAGTCAGATGGCATCAAAATGGAATAAGTAAAAAATTGGTGATTGTCACATCGATAACTCAACTGTAGAAACAATCATTTAACAAAGCAATTTAGAACAGCTGTTAGCACATGCAATTACCTGACAAAGGCAAAGAGATGAGATAGAATATAAAATGAGAAATGACAATGGCACAAGTCCCATCGCCCAGTGATGGGAGCACTGGCAGAGCTGGGTCCTGCATAACCAATGAACACTCACTGCACGTGTGTTCACCCTCCTGAAATGTTGTCCTTCAGAATATCATTGATACCTCCTATCACAGCAAATATAAAGCAATACTGGACTAGTATCACTTCACTCTAATGCTGAGCCATACCCATAGAGCTCCTTCAGCTTAGAAACCAATTTATAATTGAATTTATCTCTACTATCAGTTATTTTTCAAAACCATCAAGTAAGCCAGACTAAAACAGGAATGTATGGACTTCAAAATGGATGGATCTTCAAAACTCAACTCAAATGCAAACTTTGGTGAATATTTAGTCACTCTCTTGCCTCTTCCTACCATAGCAGTAAACTAGTATAAATTAGGTGCGTGAACATCAAAACAGAGAATCTATTGTTCAGTACAGTCTGTACCATACAGATGAAGCACTATTGCCTCAAAATATTCACTCTGCCAAGTATTATACAGAAAATTAATCAGCAGTGCTGCTTACACAGAATTGAGAAACTGTATTTAAACCCGTTTTGCTCTAGAAGGAAACAAAGTACATCCATTTCATTTTATGAGTTCCAATCTGCTCAACAGCATTTAACTGACAGCCCTCTTTACAACACACATTTTGCTGGCTGAATAGATTATTTTCCTGTGGAAATAAAAGATCTGTAGTCTTTGAGGTTCTTAAGTTCTTGGCACTTTTGAGACCTTAGTCAATATGCAATGGAAGAAGCAAGATCAGCTGGCTGATGTAAAAAGAGCCCTCTGTAAGCAGCAGCCCTGAAGGCGCGGATCTCAGCGTCCCCAGCGAGCAGTGGCTGAAAGCAGCTCCACGGCTGCGACGCTGTGCAGATGATCTCTTTTCTCCTTGATTGACTTCAATTATAGTGCTTCATTTCTTATACTACTGTATCCTGAAAAGATATAATGAGCAGCAAAGCTTTTTCACCCATTAAATTAGTGTCAATGTACCTCTTTTATTCAAGAATTCAAGGACTACAATCCTTTTAACTCAAAATATAACTTCAGCTGTTCTCACTGGATACGTCTGGAAAAACACTGGGAAAAATATCTGCTTCAGTACAAGCAAGGCTCAAGAATTAATGAGCCAAACAGGTCTCAAACACACATTGCATTGTAAATGAAGAGATGGTCAACACTTCATAAAATAGATTTAAGGTTTGAAAGTACATCCTAATTGACTGTTTTACTATATTTTTAAGAAGCAGTGCACAGCTTCTACTTAAAAATAAACTCAAAAAGGGCTTCTCTGCTTGCACACAAGTTTGCATACCTTCCAAGTCAGGTGTCTGCATCAAATTTAGTACTAGGGGTATGATAGCTAGAGACTCCTGAAAGGCTAAGGTTTCATAACATAACTGGACAAGGATGGAATAAACAGATTTCAGTCATTCAAAGGGGTGCCTTTTCAGCAATGACAGAAGTTTACAACCATATTCATTCATTGACCAAGCTGGGAACAGAAAAAAGTATGAGGAAGGAAAAGTAGCTCAACTATTCAGACTACGAAGTCCACCCTGACCCACCCTATTTTTGATGGTCTTTGTGTAGTAAATACACTCTGAATGTAGGGAGTATTTCCAGCTGCCTGTAAAGGAATGTGAAACAAGCCCAGCATTTAAAAATCTGATCTGGAATTCTGTGCTGAGCTTTATCCAATTTTAAGTAGCTTATGAAGCCTTTCAGGAAAGTAATTCAGTATAATTAATAATATTGCTTTTGATCTTACAGTAAACCTGAGGAAAAACTGTTCTCATAACTCTAAAGAATGTATTAGGAGCCATCTTCCTCTGTTTTGCAAGTGGAAGCATCTTCTGAATGAAAAAAATTTTAATCATGAGTAGACTTGGTCATCAGGAAACTCAGTAACAATAAATTTGGATTCAAAGGAGAGGAACAGAAAGAAAGTACTCACACATAAGACTGCAGAGCTACAGAAATCTCTAATAGAGATGCCTAACTAATGAATGGACTCAGAAACCTGAAAGAGCCATTTCCTATTTATATTGTGCTTGAACTTTAGCAGCTCCAAACTAAATATTTAAGCTGAAGACAGAGGAGGGAATCAGCTTCCCTCCTTGCCCAATAGTCATAAAAGCATTCTACAGATGCACCTTAAGTAGGAAGCAATTATGTAAATAGCAAATCTGTAAATTCACATACATGTCTGCAAGTATTCTGGACTGTGTAAGCTGTTAAAAGTAATTAAAAATACTCAACTGGATCACCACTAAACCAAAACATTCTCCTCTTGCATGTCAGTATCAGGCAGCAATAATACATTCCAAAATAATTCAAACTTCTAAATAACTAACTTCATCCTCTAAAAATGTTGCATGTACATCTTAAGTGAATACTCTGAATTTAGAAAGAAGACATTAATTTTCACAGATGAAAGATGTCAGGAAAATTCAGCCTTCTACTTTAATTAACATTACAAGAAAAACTCAGTGCCTTAAAATTTCATCCACAAACCAACATACTTCCTGCGGAAAAACAGATAAAGTTGATGTTATTGAAACTGCATCCACCCCATCTGTGGCCATCATCTCATTTTTGTACACCAGATTCTTAATAAACCCTTTAAACTCGTCTATTTTTGTAAATAGGTAGGATTTGCATGTGCCTTCGTTTGGCTTTAATTAAGTCAAGCAACTTCCTAATATAAGATAAAGCTGTTCTAGAAGTGTAGTGACTGTAAAAAAAAAAATCAATAACTGGGACACTGATATCCTTTAGAAGCACAGATTATTGACCCTGAGTATCCAGAGGAAAGCAAGGAACCTTATTTTCAGGGGCAGTTTAGGAGCTACTGATGGAGGAAAGTGTGAAGAGCCCACATGTTCTAGTAAAATCCAGAAACCAGGGAAATCTCTCCATTGTAAAACAGGGGAGATAGATCACACTTGGGTGCCTGCAGATCTTAATTGCAGTTTATCACATCATGTAACTGTGCTATTTTTACTGACGTGTGCAGACAACACTACAAGTATGATATCTTCTAAATAAAATTCTAACCCTACCAATTCACCACCCTTGAGTGGGCTGAGACCCCGTTACAACAGTGAAATGGCACAGTATTTTTATCCATTTTGCTGTAACATATAATTTTGTGCTGAAATCCCTTTATTCAACTAATCTCAGAAATCAGCACTTATAGATCAGTCAGCATTTGCAATCAATACTCATATCCATAAATGTGCATAAGTGGGACCAGATTGTAGTGGTAGTTCCTTTGTCCCCATTAAAATGTTTGAGTAGTTTATTCAGGGCTTGAAATGAAGAAAGAAGGAGTATTGATTTACAGAAAAGAACATAGAGATGGTTCATTGCAGAAACAACAACAACAACAAATTTAGANCCCCCAAATGTCATGCAAGGCACAGTTAACACACACAGGACCAGGAACCACTGCTGGTTTTCCTTGTCCTGTTTGACTGCCTGGGAACAAGATCAGACAGCTGATAGGTGCTCCACTGCTCTGCTCACAGAGCAGCTTCACAGCTGCTACCACTGAATCCCACAGGTGACTTGGCAGAAGCACGAGTTTCTTACCCCACGTACAATAAAGAGAAGCATGAAACCTACATATGTTATCCATGAAGATGTATAATCTTAACTCTGGCTCTCTACATTTTCTCTCCATCTGCCTTCTCAAACAATCAATACAATTGAGCTTTGGGTACTAAACATCTGTTTCTTTAAAATCACATTGTATATTTTTAATTGTAATTAAAGAGGATGAGCCTTATCACTGTCAGCTGTTAGCTAATGAGTTTTAACTTCTTTTCTTACTGGCTTAGTAGAATGCTGTTCTTAAATTTACAACCAGGAAGAAGAGCTAAGCCAAATAGAAACCAAATATAGAATTAAAACTGAAAAATATGTAGAAAACTTTCTGAAAAAGTTATTTTCCTAACCATCATTTCTTAGATAAACAATCCTGAATGTAATTAAAATTAAACTCAGACTTTACTTACTGGAACTCCTGTGTTTAAACACATTTTCTTGTAGTGCAAGTTGATATGTCAATTCCCTTTAAAAATGATTGAGTTATATCTAACAAGAAATTACATTTTCTGCTTGTATTCTGATTGCTGTATTGGTTAGAATCCTTGTCTTGATTTTCAGCATATGTCACTTCTACTCACTTCATATGCTGACAATGGCCTCCAAAGATAAACAGTTGGTTTCCCTTTCATTAAAATTTACCTTGCTGACATATTTACAGGAAGCAAACATATGCTCCCTCAATCCTTATTTTCATGGGATTAGCAAGTCAGCTTTTCCTGAATGACAGGTTCATGTCTCAGCATCTGTCATACTTTGAGGAATGTCCTTCTCAGAAGTTACCTCCTTGTAACACATTGCACTGAAGATTGTTATGTTTTGACCAGCAACATCAAGTCATGCTTCTTTTCCACTTACTGAACTTCAGCTACCCAGTAAGTTTTTGCTGTTACCTTTGTCATCCTGGGGTAGAGTTCTTACACAATTTTGGGGCCACAAAAAATATTTTAACCTTCTACCTCATCCTTATTGCTTGGTGGTAGCTTTTTCGCTTTTTTTTAATAAGGCTGAAGAACATTTAGGTATTTACTACATACCTTGTACAGCATTTCTACTCATTCTGAATTTTAAAATGTACCTTCAAATATTAAGAAAACTTTTATAGCTCTCTTAGGACCCAACCTGTGATCTACCTCCCAAAGATCCCTCTCACAACAAATTTCTCTACTTTACTCCATTATTTTCTATTAGTTTTATTAAAATACATACTTTGAAATTGAGAGCCACAGATGCAGAGTGCTGCTGATCATGAAACTAAAAATAGAACAAACCAATATCTACCTCTCAGCCTACAGTTCTTTTTTCTGAAAAGTTCTTTCATTGATTCCTTATTATTTTTCAAAACAACATAGCATCAATGCCTTCCCATTTGGGGATAATGAAGTGAAGCAATGATGAGAGCAATTACACTAAGCTCTAACTCACTTATACAATATTCTTTGTATATTTTATCTATTTTTCAGCTGGGTAGTTGTAACACAAAATGCTACAAGATTCCAACTTCTTATGATGTCACAGGGCAGTTCACAAGCCCATTTCCAGCATTACCCAGGAAGAACACTCACTCTTCTCTCCCCAGGTAACGTCTCCACCTTCATGCTAGTGGCACACCACGAAATACCTGCAATACTTTGTGTTTCTTTGCAGTTTACCATAACATCAATAAACACCACCTTGGAACAGCAAAGTGGAAGATACCTCTTCTTGCACCTTCAGCATCAGTCATAGCCAGTTTTCACTTCTGTTTTCTGAATAATCTTTAACAAAACAGCTGCCCACACAAATGCTGATATTGTGATGATGTTTTTCGCTCGTAAGGGCGGATGAAGACAGAGAAGAGCAGCTGCTGCTCCCTCCATCACACACTTTGTCTTGCTAAAAACTGCAATAAACAGTTAATTCCCTCCCAACACACCTTTAGGGTCAGCCTCACTGCATTGCACTCCTGCAGAGGGTTCAGTTTCAGTGTTTCTCCCAGGTTACTGCAGCCTGATGTTTGATGCTGCATTTCACAGCAAACACAGACACCGTCACTGTCAAATTTAATCTGTGGAGAAAAGAAAAGGTCAGAAAAAGTACAAATCAACAGAAACATGCTTCCCAAAAGTGGTATTTACAGTTATAGTAATGACTACTAAGTGCGAAACGAAAATCTCTGTGCAGAACCCTTGGAGCAGAATATTTTCTACTGGTTAATATAAGCTATAAAAGCAGGTGAAATGCAGAAAGAAGATTCAATGTTAAAGAGTGTTACCTTTCATGCCTCTTTTTGAAAAGAATTAGCTTCCTAGGGGCAGGTGAAACAAGAGTAACCAAACTGAATATACATAAAATCATACCCAATGTGGGAAAACCAAAAATAACAGAAAATGTAAGAATGAGTCATGATCACAAATCAGTCCTTTATTCCCCAAAGTAAAGATGGATGCACAGTGGCTGGGTGGTGAGACCTGAATCACCCTGTTACTTACTCTTTTGCATTAAAAAAACCCCAACATTTTCAGACACAAATCCACAAAAAAATTCCTAATGCAAATACACTTTTGCTATTTTTATTTCAAATTCTCCCTAGGATGTTGCCGATTTCCTGAACAAAACCAGTATTCCATGTGGAATTACCTTGCTCAGCCTCATACATAGAATAATTTCAACAGAATATCTGCTTACACCTTAGACCTCAAAGAAAGTTTAAATTGTTCATACAATCTTAAAAGTTCTATGTTTAAATATATTTTATATCGTATAATATTAATTGGATATATAATATAA
>VWYI01039613.1:0-14376 GCA_013399455.1 Anthoscopus minutus | reverse complement strand
AAACTTTACTCTTCACAAACCCTTCAGAACTTCTTTAGTATCACTTAACACAGAGCACTGTGGGTACCTTGAGAAATTTCTGTTATCTTTATATATTTGGTCACTTTAGACTGTATTAAAATAAGACAATGACAAAAAAATGCATGATTTTGTATATTTTTACATTATGCTGAGGTATTTCAAGTTTTATTCCCAAATTAATTAAATTACTTTCTGACATTTGTATATTATTATTACAATAATTCTTAACATTTTGGGTTTGGCTTTTGTTTGCTTTTTACATTTTAGTCATGGCAACAGGTATGTCAGACTTGTTGCAAATTTGTTTTACAATTTGTCTGTGGGGACTATATTGTCTTTTATACTAAATAAATTCCATGTGTTTCTTATTGTCTTCCTAATTTTTAATTTATGATAATCACTGGATTATTGCTTATCCTGAATTTAGTAAAACTCTAAAGTACAGAGCTGTGAAACTTTATACAAGGCATTTGAGAAGTTCAAATTTAATTCAAATCCCTGCTTTGGATATAGCCATAATGTAAGCAGCAATTTTTGAGGAAAAGGTATACTTTTATTGAAAACAAAAGCATTGAAATTATTAGCTAAATTACTAATGAATGTTGCATGTAAAAAGATAGATCTGAGAAAACCTTGGAAACCATTTTCCCTTCATTTCCTATTCGTAGAAAAACGGTGTCCATAAAATAATTATTGACTCCAAACTGAACTTCAGTAAGTTGCAAGAGTATTTTGTGAATTATTGGCACTCCGGTTTTTTTTCCACTTAGGACTTCTTGTGGGAACATATATATTTTTAGAAATATCTGAGGAAAATTTCTTACTTCATTGGAAATAATAAATACTGATCTAAGTGTGCAGATTCTAGACAAAGACAAGTGAACATTTTTAGGAGCATTTAATTTCAATGAATGGACATTAGTTTTGAAGAAAATTGAGCAGTGCCATCTTTTGTTGGAAGAGACTAACTGCAACTCTCAAGTGTCAGAACATTTGGATCAGATTTGATTTGTGCACACAAATTTCAGTCAGGAAATAGGACAGACCTTTTTTCTTACTAAACACAAGAACGAACATCTGCTGCATTTGGCGAATTTTTGCTGAGGGAGAAGACTTCAGGAATGAGCATTGTTACAAACAAAAGTCAGGACCTACCATTATGCTGTACAGATATCCTTCTATAAATGAAAACATTTAGGTCAAATTCATAGAACAGAATATATCTTTTTTATAATAAAGAAAATGTATTTGAGTTTACTGTAGTAGATGTTTCTAAGAAAGGGGAAAAAGTACCTGCAACATTTACTGCTGCTGAGTCACACTTTTCTGAGAAGAGATCAAGTCAAGGGTTATCAGAAGGTCTTTGCTTTTTGTTGTGTAGCTCAGAGAGGAAAGAGTAAAATAAAAAATAGCATGTAAAGAACATAAGAACACAGACAACTTTTCATCTCTGATTTTACTCATTGTGTGTGATGGCAACTTAGCAGGGATTGATGCTCTATGAACAAAGCAGTTTTTAAGAAGTAAATAAGTGAAATTTCACAGTGCCTTTCAAAACTGGAAATTCTGGTGTTTTTAGAATGGCTATAAATTAATTTTCTTACGTGTAAAGACATGTCAGATCCATAAGTAATATTTTGTATCTATTTTTTTGAATTTTAATTTTTTTATAATACTCCTGTGAGTTCTTTCTGGAACTTTTGTAACTGGTCAAATCAGGACTCCTAAATCCGGATTTGACTGTCAGCCTTTTGCTGGAGATGAACAGTAGATTACATGTAGGCCTCTGCAATTTGATGTCAGTACCTCAGTAGGTATCAAAAAGAAGAACAGAAAAAACTTGTATATTTACATAATATATTAAAAGGATTTATAGTGCCTACACTGCACTACACCAGTGTTTCCTTCTCACCATACAGTAAATTCCTGCATGGAAGTGAAAGAAGATGAAAAAAGCTTATGGGAGAGGGAAAGAAGTGAATATGCCAGAATAGGGAAGAACCCACATTAATATGAGTGCTAGGCTTAAACCAGCCTCTCACATGAATATCCCTGTATACAATAATTTTTCCTGAGCTGGTAGAACTGCCAGCAGTCATCACAAACTCCAGCAGGAAGCACAAAACTTGAATCATCCTCTGTATCTGTGGCTGTAAAAACTTCTGTATGTTCTCCATTCAGATGCTACATGGGTTTGAACATTGGACATATCTGAAATGACAGCCACAATATTCTTGCTCTATCCAAGCCCCAGATGATCTAAGCTTAATAGAAAGTCATTTTTTCTCCCTCTGGGAATAACCAAATCGTTACTATAAATGTGTCACTTCTTTACAAACAAAATTGTATCATAAACCACTATCAATACTTTAATATAAAATGTATTTTCCCTTGGTGTCTCTCAATTTACTTTCCAACTTAGAACTCTTGACAAACATTGTTGAATCTGATTTATTTAGTTCTTTAGAAATAGTCCACTTCCTTTAAATAGGAATCAAACCATTTTTTTGCTTTATTTATATTTGCACATATAGGAAATTATTCAGAATGTATAAGACAAATAACATACACTATAAAACATTAGTCTTTTTACCTGCCAAGGCCCCAAATTGAGTTATATTCCAGTAGCTTGTATGAAGGAGCTTTGGAAAATGCATTATTTGCCACACAGCTCACCTTGTTAAAAAAAAAACAGAAAAAGTTGTAAAAAAATATACTAGAAGTATAATATTTAGATAACATAAAGATTCTCATAAGACTTACACATCTTTATTCTTGCTTATTTCAAAATCCAAAATTCAATTTGTAGAGTAAAAATCTCTCCCTTTAATTCATTTTGATAAGAAGTAATTCAATTAAATGTATTAACAAATATTTAAAACATTAATATGTTTAATCGATGAAATTATCACATAATTTTCACTTTTGGTTTTCCCAGCAGGCTTTGCTGACGACTGTTTCACAATCTCAGAAAAAAAAATGGAAAAGATTTCATTTGGTTGCACGAGTAAAAACTGTACTCAAGCAGAAAAATGTTAATGAGCACACCCTTATCAATCTCTGTGTCTTTTATAGAGGCAACTTGCTCACAAGGTTTTGCATGGAAATTATTAAGCAGTTTAGCTCTATGTCCTTTAGCTTTCCAGGATGTATGAGCACTGAATTTGGAAAGACCTGAATGCCAGTTATTTATGTCTCCTTTAAGTAACTTCTCTTATAGGTTTGGCCACGTCAGTGCTTTCATCACTATCAGTACAACCACACATCAACAGAATGCCTGAATGCCCTGATTATTATTTTTAAAAAAATAAACTTAGTGGAAGCAGAATTTAATACATTCAGACTTTCCAAGCAATTTCTGCACAAAATAGGGTAGCAGTGTTGGTGGTCTTTAACCTAATAATAGAAACACATTTGAATGATGTAGGAAAAGTATTTTTGTCCACAGTCAATTGTCAACTGATAGAAACTAAAAAAGCAAGTTTGTGCAATGAATGCTCCTTTGCAGACCAGGAGGAGTTATTTTCTTCTTCTGTAAAAGATTAAAAGTTCTAGGGGGGGTGAAAAAAGAGCATGGTAATAGCAAGGACTCCTCAAAAGTCATGCACAGTTTTGGGGTTAAAGCATTCATCGTTTGGTGATGCCTTTCCTGCTAAAGTGAGGGACAGTGGGCACTGCCCTGTTTGCATTTGTTGCTCTCAGATCAGTTTTTCATGCAAGAAAATTTACATTACAGCTCCCAGTTATAGTTTGTTAAAGGTTTCCATAGTAAAATCTTAAACTAAGGGCATGTTTTGGGCATTTTTTTCTGTTTGTTTTACTAGTAAAACCCCATGATTTTTGATACTTTATACGATGAGCTGTTTATAAGCAATGCAAGACCATCCTTATAATAGCAGATATATAAAAAAATCAGTAAAATCGATCAAAATAAAAGAGTATGAATCTCTTTTTCAACAATCCTAATGCATTTCCTTTCAAGACTGGAATTTTCTAGCTATTCTACCATATACTGCAGAATGGCAGTAAGGCAGCCACCTTCTGCTGGAAGGAAAGTTACTACATTTTAAAAGCCAGGCATATCCTAGCGTGCTTCTAGATCATTCATGATCTTGCACTTCCCTCATTAAGTTCTGTTTCCCAAGTAATTAGGTGGTATCTACTTACATGCAATAGACTAACCTCTGTCTCACGCATCCATGCCTCATTTCCTCATTTAATGCTCTTTTCAGGCTTGTTATTTATTTTCTTTAATATTACACTTCCAGCTCTATAGCCAGATGAGTCACACTCATTGCCATCCACAACAGCACTCTCCAAGGCCTGTGAAACAATAAATTTATAAAAGCCTTTCCACTGAAGTTATATACAGAGAATCTAACCTTTATTTTAGTGGCACTTAAATTATGATGAAGTTCCATTCAGAAAAGATTATTCATAATAAGAAATAGAAGAACATAATGCATGTTATACTATTAAAAAAAAAAGACAAAAAGAAAAAAAAGAAAAAAAAAGAAAAAAAAAGAAAGGAACCCACAACACTACAACATAGAAGCATAATGGTGTGAGACACAGAAGCTTACAATAACAAACTCTTCTTCATTCAGAAACACAAAAAACTAAAATAGTCTGAAAATTTCTGAGCATTTTCCTTCCTTGCAATAGAAAATGGGAGATCCAATTCTCAGAAATTTCTTCATTAAATACAGAATGACTGACTTATTTCAACAGGAGAGCATTTCAAAATATTGTCTCTCTGTATACTGTTCCCTGATCAGCTCTCATTATTCCACCTACATTTATTGCATTTTTCAATTAGAATTTGAGAGAAGAAAGTAATTGCAACCTTCCTGAGAGTGACTTTGACAGAGACACAAAAAAATGTGTGTGGGATAAAAGAGAGGAATTCTCTCTAACGTTGCTTCTCACATGCACAAGAAATGTTGCTAGCCAAGAATGGAGATATGCACACTCAAATAAAGAAGAATATTTTTACCTGTAAGAAAGAGGAACTCTCATACTTTTTCCATGAAGGAAAAGTACCATTGTTTTATTATAAAAACATGATCTGTGAAAACATAGTACATGCCTTTTTTCTGTCATTTTAACCACAAGTTTCAGTACATTGATAATGAAAGGAATACACTGAATGAGGAGATGGAAGAATTGTCATTAATATTTATGGTGGCCTTCTCCATTGATTTCCACTGGAGTTAACATTGGACATCCAAATACAAATACTCCTCATCCGTACTTACATCACTAAAAGTGTTTTGTAAAACAAGCAAGTTTTGAGGTGCTGGCCTCCTGAAATAGCTTATAAAAATCCTCTGCTGAAGACATTTAGTCAAATCTTCAGTGAAGTGTAAGCCAGGATGCAGCACTGCCAGTTTCAACATGACAGTGCCATTTCTACAGGCATTGTGGCCTGGCATGTTTATCTCTCCCAACCCATAAAGCACAGGATGAGCTGTTCTGGTTGTATTCACTTGTGAGAGTGACACAAATGCTCAACAGAATTCCCATATCAAGGAAGGTATCTCTTAACTTGCTAGGAAAATAAAAATTAACTGCATATGCATTCAGAATTCAGAGTCTAATGTTGTGTAGCTCATGAATTCTGTTAACATGGGTTTCAAATGACAAATAAAAAATTGAACAGATAAGTACTGCTGAATTGGAAAAAAATATTATTTTTTAATTTAATTTGTTTTTAAAAACAAACAAACAAACAAATCTATACAATTTCCTTTATGTGGATAGAAGCTGGAAATGTAATTCAGGAACCAGACCCTTACACTTCTAATCTGAAGTTTAGAACACATATAAAATGACTACTTTGTTAGAGCAAAAAGATGACTAGTTAAGAAACACAAAACCACTAAGAATTACAAACTGGCAGTTTTGTCCATGTGAAGATCATTCCACTCACATTTAAGAAATTTGGTTTTTATTCAAAATTAAACCAGTGTTACTTACAAATTTAAATAAAATAAATTTTCACTAGTTTAAAAAAAGAACCCAAACACAACAAAACATTAAAAGTATCATTTTAATACTACTGCAATGCCATTAAAAACCAGAGCACATTTCATGTTTGCAGAGGATGATGGAAAGGAACACATAATTTTTACCACCTTAAAAATCTACTCATCTTATAAATTGTGCCATGAGAATTATATAATAAATTTTCATTAATATTTTTTTCATACCTGCGTATTTTTGAAGACCATGGCATGCTACAGGCTTATGTAAATATCACATACACATTTTTCTGTCTTCCTGTATAGAAAAAGGCAAATTTCTGTAATATTCTATAAGAAAGATCATTGTCTTTGCTGTATACTGGCATTGTTAACAGAGTCCTTTTTAACAACAGTCTACATTCTGTAATTCTTCCCAGAGCTGGAAACTCTTTCAAATGAACATGAGTCAGGCAGCACTTTTGGGAATAATGTTAAAAGGTTGTAAATGTTGGTTACCGTTCCCACGGAACGCTTCATGGAGGAAGCTCATCAAGTGTCTGATTCAAACTCCAGCCTGCTGAGGTGCCTGTGGAATAGTGGAATAGTGATGGTTTCAGCCTGCTGAGGTACCTGTGGAATAGTGATGGTTTCAGCTTGCTGAGGTACCTGTGGAATAGTGATGGTTTCAGCCTGTTGAGGTACCTGTGGAATAGTGATGGTTTCAGCCTGCTGAGGTGCCTGTGGAATAGTGATGGTTTCAGAGACATTGCTGTATGTTGTCTCACCAGATTTGCAGAGAAGCAGCTATTTAAATTGGCAAATGAAACAAGGGCTGCAAAAAACCACGTATGTGAAGCTGAGAGTGCCTCAATCTATTATTTAAAAATGGGTCTGGATCCAAGGCTAATTTGCGCTTTTTGATCCAATATAGTTTTGCATTAAATATTGGTTATTCAAAATCGAACACCAACCTGTTTACTGGGGAAGCAACAACAATAAATAGCTTTATTTCAGCACTTGGATGATAGTTCTGCAACTTCTTTAAGCTTAAAGACATATACTCAGCTCTTCCACCTTCTCTGAGGAGCCTGCACTACTATATTTGTACCCTGTGTTTGGAAGCCTAATCATGTGATAGGATTCATGGCAACTTCAGTGATTAAACTCTTACCAAAGCAGGAGAGAGCACAAGGTGGCAATCAAAAAATTAAATAAATCTGAATTCAACATAAATAATTTATTTCTTTCTTCAAATATTATAACCTGTCAGGGAAGCTTTCTTCATACTGATGGTGCTATCATTGTTGCATCTTTCAGTTCAGGCCTCATTACTGGGGTAGATGTTGTCTCAGATTTCTCATGGTGTTGCTAATTTGTGTCTTAGTCAAAAAAGAAGAAAGTTGTTCAAAAATCTTTTCAAAATTCTCATGTTTCAAACAAGTATTAAGATTATGTCAGTGTGTGACAAGATCAGTATTTCATGGAAAGAAACTTGAAGATAAGATGAGCAATGCTCATAGAATGGGTGAAGATAAAGAGTTGATTTTTTTATAACAGGCATTCTAACTGAAAGGACTTGACACAAAGCTGTGTTTTCCAAAGTTGTGTATGGCTACATTTTCAGAACCTCTTATCCTGTATATCCTTATGCTTTACGTAGTGTTACTGGTCTGAGTTTAATGACTGATACATGAAGGGTTTTTAGGAAGTTGTGCTGTTGGGAAAGACTCTTCTGAGTCATGAACAGTGCTGAACTGTAGACTCATTAATTCAATTAAAAGCATGGCTTGTTATAGGCCACCTGGTTATGCAATTTTAAAGTAATACATAGTCTGAGATCTCATTAATTTAACTTTTATTTATTTTCATGACATTTTGATTTAAAGTGCCTCATTATTATATCATTTGCATCATCACATATGCCACTGGTCATGCATGTGTAACGCCTGCACATTTTCAAAATTATCCTTCTAATGCTTACAAGGAATATAATACAGTTTTCAGCTCCTTGGTAGGGTTTGGAATTATGAATCATTCAATACATGCATGTATTACATAGCTTAGGTGCTGGGCCCATCTCTGCATCCAGTTTGAAAAATAATTATCTAATCCAAAAGTACTGCTAATAAGAAGCTCATAACAGAATTTAAACAATAATTTGAAACAAACTTCATTTTTCTTTTTCAAGAAGTAAATTCAAATAGGATGCAGGGAAAAAAATAATCTACTGAAAAATTAGTTCCATAACTGCTTTCCTGAATGTACTTCTTTCCCTGGTGGACAAAGTTATTAAGGTCACAGTGATAAGATTATTCTTTCTATGAATTACTCAGTATTACAAACCACAAGGCAATCAGCAATAAATAAAATATTATTCTGAATCATCGCAATAGATGCCAAGTCAGTAGGTAGCAAATAGGGCATTACAACTAAAAAACCCCCAAAACATTAGCACTGTGAAGCCAACTTAGCTTCAGCTTGTATTATTCTTATATAAACTATTAACACCATTTTTAGAAGAAATATGTAATAATTTGAGTCATATCAAATCTGCTCTCTCTAGTGACTGCAGAAAGTTAATCTGTGTCATAAAAGATGCATAAAACACCCTGAAATATGACTCTATGTGGAAACAGCTGTAATGAAAAATTTCCTTCAAGATCTAAGTTTTCTTATTTGTGGAGCCCTTGCTGACAGGCTTATATTTGACAGGTCTGGAAAACTTGTAATTACCTGGCCCTCTTACACTGTACTCCAATTCTGCAGAGGACTGCTTCATAACTCAGAGTTCTCTGGGAATATAATGCTTACTAATTAGGAGATGTGAATGACAGACAAATTTTTAGCACTGGGCTGGACTCTAGACCTTCTTTATGTGAATTGCATGTAGTTCTCTCTCATAGACAAAAGAACCTGTTTCAGACACAGCAACTGCTCTTTCAAAGCTTAACATTTTCCCAGTCATTACAAAATTGTATCCTGAAGGTAAAATAGAAAGAGAAATTTTCATTCATTGTATGTATCTTTTAAATAAAATCTGAAAATTGAGAGACGCAAACATTCTGCTAGTGTTGAAAAGGAAAATATAAAATTAAAAAAATCCCATATGAATCAAGACCAAAGGAGCTTAAATAGAAAGCAACTATTGATGATTAGATTTCATTGTGAACATTGAGCTTAGTGCAGTGGATTCATCTAAAATACACCACATGGGACTTAACCAAAGGGAAATCAATTTTTTTGGGAAGCAACTATTACACTAGCTAAGAAGTTATCAGAGCTGTATCAGAATGGTTTACTTGAGGTTTTATTGTGAAATGTGATGAAGCCCTGTTTTAAAACCTGGGCTGGACATCCATTCCCTACCTAGGTAATCAGCTGCCAAGAATGAAAACCACATGGAGGAAGGAGCCAGCAAATGCATCTTTCTGGAACTAAGGCATTTTACGTTTTCTAGTACACACACATATTCTTCTACCTGAGCACTGCTCAACTTACACAAAGAACAAGAGAAAGGTCTACCAAATAATTCATGAGAAATTTGGCAAATGCCACATTAAAGCAAAAATCTTACTGAGATGCATCTGAAAAAAGAAATACAGTCATACAGCAACAGAAACTTCTAAATCATAGAGCCGAAAATCATTTTGAACAAAAGATGACATAGAAATTAACTAGTGTAATTCAACAGAGTGAAATTCCTTCTCTGTCCTGTCTCAGAACATGTTGTTGAACCTTCATCCAAATTAACTTGCCCCTTTCTTTGACACTGTGAAGGATCTTTTATCTACAGTTTCTCTGCATTTCAACAAGATATGATCTTGTCTTTAAATGAGGATGAGTTAAGCAGATGAGGTTTGAAAGATTCATCCTCATGGATCTTTGAGCTGAGAAGCATGCAAAGTCATGCACAAGACTGATCAAGTAATACGTATTTGAAAATGTTAGTGTTTTAGAAGTATTTTATTAACTGTTTCAATATACAACTACAAAATATTGTAATTCCCTGGATTTTTTTTAAAAACCCAGAGTTCATTAAGCACAGCATTTCCAGCTGGGCAAGGGAGAAGTTTGTCTCATTCTGCTCTGAGCTCGGGCACCCTCCCTCGTGTCCTGTGTGCAGTTTTGGGCTCCTCAATATAAAAAAGACTTTAGGCCATTAGAGAACATCCAAAGGAGGCCACAGGGAAGGTGAAAGGCCTTGAGGGGAAGCTGTGTGAGGAGCAGCTGAGGGCACTGGGTCTGTTCTGGAGAGGAGGAGACTGAGGTCAGACCTCATTGTGGTCCTCAACATCCTCAGGAGGGGAAGAGGAGGGGCAGGGACTGATCTCTGCTCTGTGTGACCAGTGACAGGATCTGAGGCAATGGTCTGAAGTTGTATCAGGGGAGGTTTAGGTTGGCTATCAGGAAAAGTTCTTCACCCAGAGGGTGGCTGGGCACTGGAACAGGCTCCCCAGGGAAGTGGTCACTGCACCAGGCCTGGGCAGGCTCAGGAAGGGACAATGCTCTCGGGCACATGGTGTGACTCTTGGGGTGTTCTGCACTGGGCCAGGAGATGGACTTGATAATCTTGATGGATGCCTTCCAATTTAGCATATTCTGAAATTCTTTGAACAGCAAAAATTAAAAACTGACAATGAATTTTTTTTTCCTTTGATGTGCATGACTATACACACAGTTATTAAGTGGACAATCTTAACATTATATATGCTTTTATTTTAAACAGACTTTCCATGGAATCATGAACTATAAATGCATGGACTATGGAATGGTTCCAGCAGGAGGAACCCGTACAGTTTCTGCCACCATACAGTCTCTCACCCATACAGTCACTGTGATTTCGCACCTGTAAATCGTCATGAGTTATGCAGCATACTTATTATTAACTGATCAGAGTTTAAAAGGAGTTCTAGTTAACAAGCAGTTCTAAATTTGCTCCAGAGAGCTCAGCTGAAATAGCTACCAAACTGTCTGACAGGAGCTGTGTGTTACTTTGGTATTAATATTCAGGAGGAAGGAAGGAAAGCATCTACGGAAATAGTTTTCCTGAGAGAGGCTCTTGGGAGCTTCAGAAAGGGCCAATAGCTGCCCAGTTCTGAGAACTGACAGCTTTGTGAACTATTGAGAATCTGGATCCCCCCCTGTGAATACCCATTTTAAAGCCTGGGAAATTCCAAATTGTCCTTTTCGGCTTCTGGCTTCTGAAGGTATCAAAACTGGAGGGGGGAGAGGCCCGGCCTTGTTCCAGCGCAGCCGGGCCGGGCCAGGCCCCCAGCGGCTCCCGGGCGAGATGGAGGCCGGAGAGGCCCCTCCAGCCAGAGCGGGGTCCAGGCCCTGCCTCCGGCCACCCCTGCCCCTGGCCGTGCCGAGCCGGGATTTCCCCGGGCTCTGGGCTGGGATTNGGCTCTGGGCCGGGATTTCCCCGGGCTCTGGGCCGGGATTTCCCCGGGCTCTGGCTGGGCCGGGCCCAGCAGCTCCCGGGCAAGAAGGGGAGGCCAGGGCACCCCCTTCTCCCTCCCACTGAGGCTTTCTCCAGAGAGGAGCCCAGCTCGGCTGCAATCCAATCCATCACTGTGCCTGCTTCAGCCACTGCCCGGCCTGGGTGAAATGTTCACCCTTTCAGTGCACAGATGAGACCTGCAGAGCACGATTCTTCCCTTGAGTGAGAGAAAACCAGAGAGTGACAATATGGAAACAACAGGGTCAGTTGAGAAAGAGTTTAAGTATCAGAATGAAGAGAAGGGGAATGAGGAGACATCCTAGCATTGGGACTGAAAGTTCTTTTGGTAACACCATGGAGATGGACCATAATAACTACAGCATTTCCTTTAATTCATGAGAGAAAACAAGTATGGAAGGGATGGTGAAGTGTTCAAATGTGAACCTGAGCAGAGGTAGTAGATGCTGAAGAAGCAGTGACGCTCTGAGGAGTTTGAGCAGAGAGACAGAGATGAGTGAAGAAGACTCTGTCTCAGGGAGTAAAAAAAAAATTTTTGTTTTTGGAGATGAAGATGATTGTGGAAATTGGCGAAGAGAGTCTTTTCCTTTGAACAGCTCATCCTTAAAAATGACACCCCATAAGTTGACAATGACCCATTAACTCAATTGTGAAAATTAAAAGAGTTTCACAACAGCAGAGTTTTTCTAAACTGGGCAGCTGCTGTTTTGTGAAGATGCAAAGCCATGAAAAGACTGTGTTCTTGTGGACATACATCCAGGGTGTTGAGGAAAAAAAAACTCTTCACCCTATGAGAATTGAGGAAAGATTATTGTAGAAGTGATAACTGACTTGAAAATCCCAGGGTTTGTTTTATGTTGTCAAGTGGGAAAGAAAAGTGGGCAGGGGAGGGAAAGTGTTCTGGAAGTTTCATTTTGATTTTTCCTTTTTTTTCCCATTCTTTTAGTTTTGTTAATAAAACTTTTCTTTATAGCCTAAGTTTGAGCCTGTTTTCCTTTCTCCTAAAATCATATCTCACAACAAAAAATGAGTAAGTGTACCGGTGAGTTTAGCTAGTTCTAAACACACAACATTCTTTGGTGCGTTGGCCGGGAAATTCAAATTAGCGATTTTAAAACCACTACAAGGTGTTTTTGTTTTGAGTCTGCTTTTCCAGGTTTTAGGCAGATTTAAATGATTCTTTTTTTTCCCCTTTTACTGCTACAACTCTTAGGGAAGTAGAGAGTTAACATTTTCATCCAAAAAAACCCTAGAAATATACCTGTTCACTATACGCTTGTTGAAGGTCTGTTCCAGCTGGAATACTGAAGTCCATTCTATTCCATTCTGTTCTTTAAATAACTTAAGGAGTTGTAGGAAATAACTGGTAGGTCCACATCTAAAAGATGACTGTTTTGGCCAGTTTCACTGATACTACAATTGTGGTGTTCAAAAAAGTTTTCTTTATGTGGGATCTCACCTTCCAGCAGCACATGAAGTTGCCAGCTCCGAGTACATCTTTGCACTCATCTACAGCATTAAAGACTTCCCATGAAGCAACATGTAAATTTCCTGTGTGAAAAAATTGTATTTTCTGGAAGAACAATGCCAAAGTGAATGAAGAGCCTGTTTACTTTGCAGGACTAATAGCATAACATATTCATAGTATATCTAATAGCATAACATTCCTGTGAAAGCCAAATCTCCTTATTGCAGTTGTGCATTTTACCCACCACTCAAATTGACAAATATATAAATTACTACAACAAACAAATAAACAAACCCCTAACAAATAAATTCACAATAAATTCACAATATTTCACAGGAAATAGCAGGAGGCAGAAGAGTTTATTGATTGATGAAGAGCTAATCCTTTCAAAACCAATATCTAAAAGGTAGCAATTTTGTCAGCAAAATCTGGTGTAATGAGTTAAAGAACCGAAGATAATTACTTTTCAATGACTCTGGCTACTCTGTTTCTCAAAAGAAGTTTAGATGACTTCTTTTTCCTGGAAAGCAGTAAAAATGTGAGGTAGAAATCAGACAATAGAATTTTCAATTTTTGTTTTTTTTTTAAAGTGAAACTTCAAAGTACCTGTTTGGGGAAAGAAAAACATTAATTGAACTTACTTTTTAGCAAAATTTTTTGCCAAGAGAAAAAAAACTCGCCTCAGCTCATTTTGCATGAAAAATGGACCATCCAAGCAAAAAACGTCCCAAGTTTCACTAATGAAAGATACTGTAGGAAAACATTTATCTATTTTGGAGACAAAATATGTTTTTAAGCTAGAGGTGGTTGGTGTTTAGAAGGACAGACTCAAGAAAGCAAAATTGTCTGGCATCGAAGAACTACAGGTCAGTACTTTTATTTACTTATATTTTATTAGAATAAGCTTCTTTGACAAGGTTGTGTCTAGCACAATTACATCCTTCTGGACGAATTGCTATACAAAATACATCTTGGAAGAGACAGAGAATTATTATTTTTTAAAGATATAGATGGCATGGACTCCTGTGGGAAATGGAAAAATAGAAATTTCCACAGACGCTGAAAGGTTTGAACTACAGCCTTGGAAGGAGTTTGTGTTAGTGTAATGACACAGGTACACAGACTTTAAGTACAGAAATTATAAACTTATGTTCCTATAGTTGCAAGTAAGAATATGCCTTAAGTAATTAAGAAACTGTATTGGGTAAGATGGTGAAGGGTTTCAAACTGTAATAGTGTGATTTCATAGAGTAAGTTAAGAATCTAGAGGTTATAATAAGAAGCATGTGTGTACATGACCTAACAGTCTCTTGGATAAAAGAGATGTAGTGTGGCAGAACTTAGCAAAGGCGATAGGTGAGAAAGTAGAAACAAACTCTGTGTCAGCTGTCTATTGGACCAAAATGTTATTATATATTTTATATTATTTTATTGTTATCTATTGCTGTGAAAAAGGGAACTCG
>VWYI01039601.1:72064-132246 GCA_013399455.1 Anthoscopus minutus | reverse complement strand
AAAAAAAAAAAAGAAAAAAAAAGACACTATTAGTGAACAACCTAAATTGGGGGAAAACTGTATAAGGTGAAGGAGAAAGTAAGAGGCCACATACTCAATGACATGCAGAACTAAACGTGAACAAAGGATGCAGAAAATGAGCAGAACTGAAAGTAAATGTAAACTATGTCCAGAAAAGAGCAAACATGGAAAATTATAATGGCCAGTTANATGTAAACTATGTCCAGAAAAGAGCAAACATGGAAAATTATAATGGCCAGTTATTGGAAAAATAGGAAATTTGGAACGGCTAAATAAGGAGTTTGAAATTATGAAGCAGAAAAAATGGAACTGCAATATAAAAACATGGAATGACATGAGGAAATAAATACTGTGTTTAGGGCACAACAATGAATTAAAAAAAAAACCTGAACACAACTGAATAAGTTAGAGGATTAGAAGGACACACTCATGGATGTTAGATCAGGTTGAAGCATATGGAGCGCAATGTGTTACAACAAGGCAACAACACATTTTCTTTCCTGTCTGAAACATAGCCAAAATTTCTGGAGTCTCACCATATCTCTTGCCATCAATACTACCTCCCCGAATGAAGCCAAATGATACAGAATCCAGCAGTCAGTTACAGCTGCATTCTCTTGCTCTTCTCACCTGAAACAAACATCTTCCTGTGAGAATTATCTGGCCATTAGGACTTATTTAAATTACACATGGTCAAGCCTGCAAGCAGCACAAAATTAATGATACCTATTAAAACTATTTTTCCCAGTGATTCCTTACTACCATCATTCCATCAAATGGTGTACATTGCATTTAGAATATCTAATGTTGCCACAGAAAAAGCCCCAGAGAACACTGTATATTTTTATATAAAAGATTTTACTCATGCATATTAAAACTGGGAGCTTTCAGCATTTTCACAACTTAAACTTGTATGTCTCAATATTTGGATGCTTAATACAACATTCCAATTTTTATGAAATTATGTTTAAGCAACACATGACAGCAAAGAAATGCACAGAACAGTTCCATACGTAGACCATTGGAACAGTCTTTCCAGAAACATGGATAATTAGTCTGGTTTGCATTCACAGTTTATCAGTTAGGCACTGATGCTATGGTAAAACTCTAAGATTTCCAGTTTCACGAAGCCAACATCTCCCCTATAAAAGGATGGAGATTTCCTGCACAGAAAGGTGGACGGGGCGGGGGGGTGGTGCGCGTTTTCTTTCGAGAGTACCCAAGCATCAGCTGTCTCCTGTTGATGCTTCCGATGCATAAAGGTCCAGTAAGAACTCAACAATCAAAGCAGCAACTTTCTCATCCACCAAGTTTTTCAAAAGGATGTCCCTGTGATATTTCTCATACCTACTGCTTATAGTTCAATGGACTAAAATTCAGTCCTTCACATGACCACAACTCAGCACAACTCATCCTGTAATTACTGAAACCTAATTTGTGGGAGGTGAATTGCTCTGCACTCTAGCAATGCCAACAGTACCCATTCTCAATCCATAACTGAAGCTACGATCTCCTGTAAAAATAATTTATTAGACATTTGCAGTTTTTCTGTAACAGCACCTTTACTTCTCCCCCAGATACATAACTGTTAGTCGTTGGTGGTGTTTTCTAACTCAACGAATTTTTCTTAAATGACTGTGAATTGTCTTTCACTAAGATTTAGAAAAAGCTCAATCTGATATTTCTGAAGTGCAACTTCCTACCATAAATGGTCATGTAAAGAGCAGAGTCAGCACTATAGGCAGGATAACCCTAAAAAGATATTCCCTTTAGCCAGTCATTTAATTGAACAGAACACAGAGTCCATGCAAATTACCAGAATTTCTGTTAAACCTTGGCCCAAAATGAGTATGTAAAACTGAAAGTACAATATGTACATTCTATTACAATTATATCGAATTTCCAAAAATAACAAATAGCAATTTCAGGTTTAATTCATAACTAACGTTTTAATGCCAGAGGATGGTGCTATTTGCCTGCACATCATCCAGATAATTCAGAAACAACATCATGCCCTTTACATGTCAAGATTATTTATGCAAGTGCATTCCTGTTGATTGTACTGAAGGAGTGCAAGGTGCTTTACAAAAAGAAAGCTTTCCTGATCCACAACTTTTATTTATGCACTAAAACTACTGCAGTATGAAACAGAAGTTTAAGAACAGCGAATATGAAAAACAGAGGCAAACTGACAGTATTTTAAGAGTAAAATCATCTTACATTTGTTCAACTTTTCCACAACCATTCTGCATATTTTCTCCAGAAACTTAACAAGGTAGCCTTTCAAAGTTGCAGAAGAAAATGTATTTACTAGCCCTACATGACTTAAAAATGCTGGAAATATTTACAGCTTTAAGTTAGAGAATTTTGCAAAAATTGTGGTAAGAACTTCAAGGTAGGACTAGATAAAGCCTTATTTAAACTCAAGTCCTCTGAATTCTCAACCCTATCACTGCTGGTGACATTACAATCACACTAGATCCTCTGCATGACTTCAGGGATGGCAATGCAGACAGCATAATGCAATGCCACACCACAAGGCACATTTCAGAGTGGAAGACTGGTAACTTCAGAAGGCCAAAAGCCTAATCAAATATCAAAAATTTATCCTTTATTGAAAAAGTAGTTCAGGGGCTCATGTAAGATGTGATTTTAAAGAAGCAAGTGTTCAACAGGTTGAGTATAGGTTAAAAGAAAAAAAAAATCAAGGTACAGCAACAATTACTCATAAAATCGTGTACACATAAGCATCCATTCATTACTGTAAATTGAACTGCAAATGCATTTAATAAAAAAAAACAGGAATTGTTCATGAGCGCAAGGGAGAAGCTCACGGACTGATACTGACTTTTGCATTTCTGCTTTCAAGGTTACAGTAATGAAACAGCAAATCCTCAGAGACATCCCCTTTCAGTTTGTGGATTTTTTGCCTTAAAAAGACAAAGAACAGACATATTCTACTTACATATTTTACAAAAATTCAGCCAAATAGTCCCATTTTGAAAGCTTTACCTATAATGAAGATAAATGAAGAGATAGTATTTACTAGAATTTCATTAAAGGTAAAGACAGTAGGCGTGGAGGTATAGGATTGCCAGCAGAAATGGAACTGAAAAGATAGAAATACATTATGTGGAAAAGTTTGTATTTCAAGGGGTTTTGCCTTGGTTTGATGAAAATTACTTCTTCATCGTCCTTTCCATTCCCATCACCTCCTACTAAGCATAGATGAAGACATCTTCCCAAGCCAGTAGTTAGGGTACTTCTCTGGGATCTGGCAAAACTAAGTACAAAGTTTACTATAGTAAACTGAGAGAAACTGTGGACGGTATGGGTATCACCCCTCAGCACAGTAAATGTTCAGACTTGATATTTTCGGGGGCCTTTTTCTTCTACTTAGGCAAGAGACAACCTTCCCACTAAAAAGCATTTCACTATAACTACTAACCAGCTCTGGGCATGAGCCTCAGTTCAAAATCATCTTTGCGTCCAAGATTTGTTCATATACAGAACCCAAAGCAGACCTAAGTCGCATTTTTGCCACAAATACTTAAATGCCTCTTGAATTCCAAAGTCCATAACCACAGTGGAGATTTGAACTCAAGAAGAATTGCTTCAGGGCATTGTGCTACTTTCACTATGAACTTCTACAGAAGAAACAGATACTAAAGAACAAAGATTAATAAAGTGCCAGAACTTCTTCTTCTGAAACATAAATAATGCTCTAAACAGTCATAATATAAAAAATGTACCAGAGTATCATAGCTCTCTATACGGAAAACTACAATTAGATACAAGAACACAAAAAAACATAATTGCCAACAAAAAACCCCTAATACAGTGAAAACAAGTATGCTATTTAAAATCCCAAAATGAAAATCATTAAAAGGTATTGTTTTGATCAAATAAATGAGACACAGTCATCTTCCAAACTGTCAAAAACCAATGTTTAGTGTTTGGGTTTCTTGATCAGGAGCAATTTTAATAAACTGAGGAAACTGACAAGGAAAAAGCTGACAGCAATAACCAGAAAGGAAGTAAAGATGCTGGAAGGCAGGCTCCAGCGAAGGTAAAACACAAGACTGACATTCTAACAAGCTTGCCTTCAGAAGCAGTTGTGCTCTGCAAGGCCGCTAGCTCAGTGAACCCAAGAATAATAAGTGAAATAGGAACGAAGATGTTACACCTAATACTTGCTCTCATTTTTTAAAGCAATCTAGCAGAACAGGGCTTGCTCATGTGACTCCAAGAAAATGGGAATTTTTTTCAGAGCAGGTATTTGTAGCAGTGCAGAGACTTTACATAAGGTAAATATCTATATTATTCTATATTATATCATATCATATTATATTATATATATAAATACTGTCAACAGCTCACATGAACTATTAATACACATGAATGATGGAAAAGGTACTTCTGACAGGTGACAGGTTCTAATACAGGACTCTCAGACCTAGGAACTAATAGGCCCCTGATTACCAGAGGTGTCATCAAATATGGTAAGAGTAGGAGAGATGGTATTTACAGTTTTACAAAACAGAATAGCTGAAAGGTACTGTAACTTGAAAATTCTACCTCCTTTGCAATTCCAACTAATCTCTTAATATCCACAACTTAAGCAGCTACTGAAAATGTATAACCTTGTAAAAGGTTAAATAATAGATTAAGTTTATTATTAAAAATTGAATTGTTAGCAGTTAAATGCATACATTTAAATGTCACCTGAAAAATTACTTTAAAGATAAAAATGTTAAACATTCAAATTTATACCATTCAGAAAGAATAAATGTTAAGATAGGACAAATTAAAAACAAAAGGAATTAAAAATACATTGACCTTTACACATGTAAATTAGGTCAAGTTAAATATTTCACACAATCTCTTCAAAGGAAACATGCTGAGTGAACATACACCCTTTGACAGTGCTTCTTGTACTAGGATTAAATGTAAAATAATGAAGAAAAAACACTTAAGAGAACCAAGAAAAGTAATTAACAAGGTGTTGTTTCTCCTTTGCATCTTTTTCCCAGATAAGACTAATATTTGTCAACCTACTCTTCCCCACCTTAACTGTTTCAAGATTTCAGATTAAGAGATGATGTTTCATGCTATTGATTCAATTTTGCATTATTACTCAATATCAACATATCACATGGGGGAGGGAGGGGGGGAGTTAAAAAAAAATTAACTGCAGGACCACAATTCTGTCACAGAAATCTAAGTAAAATTTATTTCAGAAATCTAATTTCAGAAATCTAAGTGAAATCTAACACTTTTTCTTATATCAGATTCAGCCTAAAATAATTTTTTAAGTATTTAAAAATTATTTCTAGGTAGGTGGGACAGTTTAAGTACCCTAGAGGCATTCAATTTTAAAAACATTATAACAGAAGAAAACACTTAAGATTTCCTCTTTCCAGCCTTATTTTATTTTCAGTGTTCTTAACATCATGAAACCAAAGATTGTGGTGCACCATCAATATGCTACAATAGCCTCCCAACTTACAGTTCAATACTAGAGATTACATTATACAATGTGCTATTATTTAGCAGAATGCTTTCCTCATTTTTTATTAGATACCACTTTAAACATCTTCCCCTCTCAATACCATTTGCCACTCATGGTGCAACATCTGAAGAGAAATCAAGGGAAATGATGCCTCAAGTCCAGTCATGCTTGTATCTACTAGCTCTTGGTCCATAACATAACATGTGAAGTCCATAACGTAATATGTGAAGTTATGTTATTCCACATGTGACTGCTCACAACTGGAAGAGACCCTGACTGCTCATAACTATGCTGGTGAACCAGTATTTTATTCTACCTCACTACTAGCATTCAAAGCTCAGCTTTTCTGATATAGCTAGCTACATCACCACTAGTATCTCTTGCTGGTAGACTTTCCAGATGTTTCTGCGCTGTAAAGGAAAGGTTTTTAGGTTGGTTTTTTTGGTGTGTACTTCCTAAATTCAAGCAGCTACTGCCTTTTGGGAAGAAACAGCGCAATCTGTTTTGTCCTCAGCGCTTACACAGATGAAAGTTCTATTATCACACAAACCTACTCAGAAGCAATCTTAACCAAAGACAAGTAATAAACAGTTCTACAGGAGAGGATTGACTACATTCTCAAAGCCCGAGATAAAAACTCTTAGATAAAGAAGTATGATACTAGTAAGCCATACTTTATGGTCACATAATTTTCTTATAGTTCATTTTTGTGAAATTTTGTTTGTCTTCACTGCTTCATTCACCATCTTCTTTTGCTGCTTCCTTTAATTCTAATGGAAAGCACCCTACTCATTCCCTAAATAAACAGAATTAGTTTGCCACAGTGTCATCCTGTCCTGTTCATAAATTGAGTACATTTGAGGAAGGGCAGAAATGAAAAGGAAGCAAAGGCTACTAAAAATACAAAGAAAAAAAAAACAACTTTAGCATTTTTTCTTATTTAAATATCTTAATGGTAATCCAAAGAATATTCAAATGGTAGGTGTGAAATTGCTAAAGATCTTTGAATCTAACCTGCTAAACAAACTTAAGCTGCATCAATCCAGCAGGCTGATCAAAGGTACTTAATTTATCTGCAGTCCAGAACCTCCACAGTATCAAAACCAACATATTAGCAGAAAAAAAAAAGGTAACTGAAAAAAGTTCACACAACTATTACTACAAACTTAGAGACTAATCTTAAGCTACTGGAAAAGCCACAAAGTTTTCCTGAACCATTGCTGTGCAGTTTGTACAAACACCTAGTTACAACAGATTATATACCAGAAAGACATATTTCCCCAAGGAATACAGTATTACCAGCAACAGCAAACATTGCTAAGGATTTAGAGAACCTACATTTAATTTGGTGGGTTATTTGACAGAAGGCCTTTGAGTGGCTAACTGATAAAAAAATCCTAGAATTAAGCTCTAACTGCATTTATCACAGAAACCACTGCAAGGAGGAGCACTGGCCAAGCTGAAGTAATAAAGGTACAAAAAAGCTACTTGACATATACAGCAGCACACATTTGAGAAACACAAAAATAACTTTTAAAACCCTACCTGTTCTGTGCTAAAATTTAGAAATAGTTTATAAAGATTGCACCATACCTCAGCATAGGAAATACTTTCTCTTATTAACTGCAGTATGTTTTCTATTATCTGCATTACTTATCTACACTTACAATACTTACATATATTATCACTCTGAAAGTTTATTTATTCCACATTTTCCTGTGAACTCATCTGGTGTCAGCCAAGCTTCTCTGATTTCTAGCATTATCAAAGATGAACTTGTTTAATTATGTCTAGAAAAAATTAAAACCTAATATTACAAACTGATTTATAAAAAGCCACATATCTGAGTTTAGAAGAAAAGATGAATATAGTAAAGTGCAGCCTATAGTTTTAGACAAGCTTTGGGAGATTTATCAGATGCAGACCAATGCCAGAAAAATTTCATTTGCTAGCCTGAAGCACTGCATTTCATTCTATCATAACTTTAGAAGGGAACTCATAAGGACTCAAGTTCATTACTTCATGTTTTTCTCTACGCTTCATATTTACAGTAGCACCTGTAAGGACACAGATAGCATCTACAATCTTGTAATAGTTTGTTTGCATACAGGTTATCATAAAAATAGCATCAAACGCATCAAATTTAAAGCACATTTTTGCCTTGAAAAATGTTTATTTAAGTTCTTTGGGTAGTACTTCTTTTTTTCTTTTTCTCAACTCAAGCACAGCAGTTGGTGTACGCACAGTTACGCCACCTCGCCTAGTGGACAAGCAAAGTTAGTCATTTTCCTGTTTATGTGGGTCAGCAATAGGGAAGAGGAAAACATTGAAAATAGGAAAATGTGATTCTAAAACCACAAAAAGTTGCAGCAGGGACTCAAACAAGGAGTACCCAAAATAACTTCAACCCATATTTTTTAATTAATTAGACACAAAATTTCCACTTAGGGTGAGCTTCTATAGGTAGTAAAATACAGAAAAAGAATTGAAGCAACAACCATTCAAAGCTCTTCCATGTCTTTGACAATATGGCATTATAACTTCTGCAGATACAAGTATTTGCCACAATACAGTCAGCTAGTTTTCCAAGCTTTTGGCATTTTAAGCATTAACTTCTGACAGCAGACTCGTGAGTTTTAATTTTAATGGCCATTTCAATCATCACAAGTATAAAAGAAGGAAAGAAACTGGTACTTCATATATTTGTAGGTGTCCACACTGAAGACAGAAAGGCCATGAACACAGAAGCTGAGATAATGAAAAATGGGTCATACCTTGTCACCCAGTAAGAAAACAGCTCAAGTGTGACTAGAGGCACACAAGTGGTGGCATTTCTGTTATGTACGTACCATAATACACTAGACTTTGTAACGATTCTGAATCATCCACAACACTGCAGAAACACATCCAGAAGACTGTACAGAGATAAAGTTTGCATTGATAACACAAATTTTCTAGGGAAGGAACAGTATTTGTAGTGAAAAACACATAGCATAAACAGACATTGTGAAGTAACTTTGTGTTTAAAGCTTGAAGTTTTACACCATCCTGGCTTTTACTTTTTAACTTATTTGCTGAATTTTCCCAGGTTTCCTGTTAGCACTCAAGCTCCTTTTTACCAGTAGGTAATGTATGTTTTTTTGCTCCCACTGTTTTGGATTGGATATGTCACTGCTAATGTTTAGATGTCTTACTAGTTTCTAGAGCTGAAATGCATTAGGTTTTAACTGCAAAAAACGCTATTGTGTCAGCATTCCCAACAGCCTTGCTCTGAGTACTCTAGTGCAAGCTTCATGTAGGACTTCAATCTTTAAATTGATACATGATAGCACTACAGCAGCAGCGATTCACTCATCCTTAAGACAGGATTTTAAAAAAATCTGATTTCAATCATACCTTCCTGACAAACCCAGCAACCCCACCTGAGAATTTAGTACATTCTTCACTTTACCTTCTAAGGACACTGAGAAAATCAAGTGGTAGTTGGTCTTTACCATGACCTGAACGGACTGAGATAGAAGAACAATGTAAGAAGTGGAGCTACAGTTTCCCTGGGATCTCAAATCCCAAAGGACACAATCATTTTTAGTTTCATCCAAATTCTCTTTGCTTCCCAGCAAAGCACCCAATTTTCATACATGATAGAGTCAACTATGGAAATGACTGACTTTGTATTGGTTTACACTTTGTCCTAACAAAAGTAAACCAAACTAGTTTTAGAGGACCATAAAGGAAAACTCAGAAAAAGGCTGGAGTGTCACTTTTTCCAGTGTAGGTGTACAGTATGTATGAGGAGAATCTAAAAAATGTATTTCAAAGGATTTTAAAAAGCTTTTCATTGCTGGTGACACATTTTTCCCTGAAATAAGCCACTTCCTTTCTAAAACCCACACAGTACTTCTGTGTCAAGATTCAGTAACTTCGCAAAGTCTGTGTATATATTTTTCTTACCCAGAACACAGAAGTGTTTGCACTAAATTCTCATTTACTTTCCATGATTTAAGACATATCGTCAGATTTCAAACATTTCCACTGAGAAAAGAACACATTTTCTTTGTCACAGACTACATAACATATCTGAGTATAATTAAGTATAACAAGTCCTCATCTCTGTAGCAGGCATTTCAAAATTGTAACGTTACAGAGAAGTTATCACAGCCAACTGAAGTTGGGAATAAAAATTTCTCCTGAGCTACCAATGTATGGATCTTCAAATGAGCAAAATCAAAGCATCAGAGCCTGATATGATAAATGGCAGTAAAACTTGAGGAACATTAAAGCTAATGAAAATTGTACATCACCTTTAACAATAAACTTCAGAATGTTTGCTCTTCTTTGGAACCCTCCCTATAAATAAAATCCAAAAGTATCAGTTTGTCTGGTTTTGGTTGGGTGTTTTTTTGTCATTGAAGGCTCCCAGCTTCATTTGTCCATTAACCACAAGCAGAAGTGATAAAAGTTATCTGTTAAAGCACAATAATCTGCTTTCTGATACTTTGCACTAGGAAGTAACTGCTGTCACAATGTCCATCAGCAACATAAAAAGATGGAAGACAAATAAGTATTTGTCCATGGAAAGAGAAACACCTATCATTCTGAACCAAAACCAAATCTTGCTGCATTCAACTGAGTGAAAAGAAAGAGCTAATTACACCAAGTCACATTGTGGTGATGTTTGTGTGATTTTTTTCATTTTTAGCTCCTCCTAGTGTAAAGCAAAAATAAAGGAAGATACACAGGAGAGGAAAAAAAAAATCAGAAAATAAAAAGAAACATTAAGAAAATGCAAGGTAAGCACCTGCCAATTTTATGTGTGCTTTTCTTGAAACTGCCCACACTATATTGTTATGTCAAAATCCTGACTACCTGCAGAATAAAAAGCATAAACCAAAAATACATGCCAGTGAATAAATACCTGTTTCTCTATTAACATCTATTAACTGCTTAGAAAGCCATAAATCCAAATATCTACAAATCTATACTTAAATGTGATACACACTCTATTCCTAGATCATCTGGCATGTCATGAGTAAGGCTTTTCAGCTTCCTGTGCCTTACTTTCAATTTTGACTCTTTACTGCGAAGTTTGTTTCTTATCAAATATTTATAAAAATAGACCTGTTCTTGGTGCTACTCTTGAGAAATTACAAAATAAAACAAAAATAGCCAGTGCCACCAGAAAGACAGCTCAACTCTAGATTCCTTGCTGCCCCAACAATCAAATCAACCAGAGTCAGTTTGCAGCACTTTTTATTTCCTGCAAGGACTGCACATTTACAGACATCTGACCTCCTTCTTGCTCAAGCATCACTAAAATCAAAAATCTTAATGTCATAAAGTGGTTAACAATTCCGTTAGTGTGCCTGGAATGGAACAGACCCTTGCTCAATCACCAGTATCTGTTCTGTAATGCTAACAAAATCAAAAAGAAATGAAAAGGTAACCTAGCTTGGAAAAACAATGCAAAGATGAAATGAAAATGCAGAGCTTTTTCACAAGGTACCATTTTTGCATATATACTTTCTATAAATTTGAATTTTAAGAAAGATTTCTCAGAGAACCCATAAATACCAGCTACATTTCCCAAAACAAAAATCTTTGCTTGTCTTGACTACAGTTGAGAACAAGACTGTGTTTCAAATTCAAACCTCTACCAGAACAAAGGGCACCTGAGAAATACTACACGACAAGAACATATACCATCAGTCAAAAAAGAGAAATCTGTATTAAACGCTTATTTTTTCATGTTATGGATAAAAAGACCCAAAATACCAAAATAATGTCCGTCTTCCTCAGCTATTATCTCCATACATTGACAAAATCACACAAATTATGGCATATTCTGAGACAGAAGAGAGCCACAAGGAGCAAGTCCAGCTCCTGGCTCTGCACAGGCATATCCCCAAGAGTCACACCATGTGCCCAAGAACATTGTCCAAATACCTCCTGAACTCTGTCAGGCTGATGCTGTGACCACTTCCCTGGGGAGCCTGGTCCAGTGCCCAACCACCCTCGAGGTGAAGAACTTTCTTCTTACATCCAACTTAAACCTTCCCTTACACAATTGCAGGTCACTCCCTTCGGTCTGGTCACCACAAGAGATCTGTGTCTGCCCCTCCTCTTCGCCTCATGAGGAAGCTTCAGACTGGGATGAGATCTTCCCTCAGTTTCCTCCAGGCTGAACAGACCAAGTGACCTCAGCCACTCTTCATACAGCTTCTCCCCACGGCCATTCACCATCCTCACGGCCCTCCCCTTTGGCTGCTCTCTAATAGTTCAATGTTCTTATCTTGTGGCACCCAAACCTGCCCCTAGCACTTGGGGGTGAGGCCGCCCCAGCTCAGAGCACAGCAGGACAATGCCCTCCCTTGCCTGGCTGGCCATGCTGTGCCTGATGCCCCCCAGGACAGGGTTGGCCCTCCTGGCTGCCAGGGCACTGCTGGCTCATGTTCAACTTGCCATGGACCAGGATCCCCAGGTCCTTTTCCATGACACTGCTCTCCAACCTCTCATTCCCCATGCTGTACCTACTTCTGGGGCTCTCCCACCCCCGGTGCAGAATCCAACACTTTCCCTTGTTGACCTCCACTTTGTTGGTGACTGATCAACCCTCCAATTTATTGAGGTCTCTCTGCAGGGTCTCCCTGCCCTCAAGGGAAGCAGCAGCTGCTCCCAGTTTTGTATCATCTGGGAACTTGCTCAGTATTCCTTCCAGTCCTGTGTCCTAGTCATTTATGAAGATGTTGAGGCGCACAGGGCTGAGGATGGAGCCCCACTAGAGATGTCTGATGTCACCTCACTCACTATAAACCTTTGTGCCCAATCCATGAGCCAGCTGCTCACCTATCTCATGATGTGTTTATCCAGCTGCATGCTGGACATTTTGTCTGGAATGATCCTATAAGACACAGTATCAAAAGCTTTCCTGAAATCCAAAAAGATTTCATCAACTGGATTCCCTTGGTAAAATAGGCGGGTTACTTTATCATAAAACAAAAACAGACAGGACTTTCCACTCATGATGCCATACTGGCTGTGACTGCTGACTGTGATGTCTTTCAGATGTTTTTCAATACCTCGTCGAGTAATCTCCTCCATAACTTTATCAGACACTGATGTAAGATTGACAGCCCTGTACTTTCTGGGGTCCTCCTTAATGCGCATCTTGAAAATCCAGAAAATGCTCACCAGCTTCCAGTCAGCTGGGACCTCACTGATGATAAGTAAATACTTCATGAGTAACTCTTCTTTAAATCTCCATAATCTCAATACAAAAAGAATAAAATCATTTTCACTATGTTTTTGTAAGTCTAATGCTTAAGAAGTGGTTCAAGGATTCTCTTTCAAATATCATTTTAATCTCTACAGACTCCAACCATTTTACAGGTTCTAGTCATCTTCTGGTCTCGTTATTACCAGAAACTTGTAGGGCAAGGGCTTATTTTCTGAAGGAATTCTACCAACACTAAGCATACTAATCAATTATTTGAGCAAAAAACCACTAACATACCTCAGAAGTCACTGACAGCTGTTTCTAATGGGCCATTTTTAAGCATGCAATGTAACAAATCCACAAACCAGATAAAGAACACTTCTATGATGACGCTACAAGCTGATGAGCAGTTTCACACAGATTGCTCATTCCAAGAAACACCTAAACTCACAAACTGCAATTAGCTTTTACTTTTTGGTAAAATGGTGTACTTGAATAGACCACACAATGGAGCAACTGGCTGCATAACACAGCAATACTAAAATAGAGACCCATTCCCATTGAACTGCATTGAGATGGCAATGAGGAGTGAAGACAAGAGTGCGCTTATATAAATAAATAAATCACCACTGGCTTTTTGTTTCCTCACACTGTTTTCCAGTGCAGACAGGTAACTTGGACTAATGACATTTCTTTATCATCTACTTAGAAGTCTGGATGCAGTAAATTAAACATAAAATCTAAGTTTTTCAGCTGTCTACATTTCAACAAAACAGAAAAACATGTAAGATACCCATAAAAATTTAATAAATAAATAAATAAATAAGCCAACTCCCAAGGAAAAAAACTAACAACCCAAAAAAAACGGAGAAGCACCCCCTTTCAGCACTTTAGAATGAAATACATGAATTACGTGATGAAATATTTGTTTGGAATATTGATCTATATTCAAACCTAGTACAAAAACATGTTAAAAATTTGAGAAGTTGAGTACTTTTGAAAAACATGTGATTGATTGTTTGCATAACCCTAGCCTACAGCTCTTGTATAAAGGTAAAATACTGCCATTGTATAATGGCACTATAATAAACTACATATGCTTCATAAAAAGGTAAGCCATATCTTATCTTCATACAAATCTTTTTTCCAGATATTCATTTTTGCAGCAGTATTTGTTGCTGTTCAACTTTTAACGTAGTGCAGACTTTCAGAAGCTGTTGATTACAGAATGTTTTGAATGACACAGCAAGGAAATACAGCAGAACACAAGACTACAACTACCTCCCTGCATCAGTCTCTTAGAAACAACTTTGTGTAATTTGAAATACTATTGTGCATCAGTTCTAGAAATTCAAGCAGCTTGCTGCATGTGAAACTTAAGATCTTGAGAACTGTCCAAACAGATTTTGCCGTACTTTCTTCTTCTGTGCAAAGAATGCCCATGCAAACCTAGACAAGAACTGGAGTCTGTTTCCGCAATAGATTCAAACATTACAGAACATTCAACTCTATTTCTATCAGGAAAGTTAACAAGAAATCGTAATTAACTCAGTCCTTTAATAATACACATTTTATTTACATATATAAAGCAACATCCAGAAGTCAATTTCATATTAAAAATAGTCAGCAGCCACTTAAAAATTATGCACAAAATAAATTTGATTTACTAAATGCCTTAGGAGTATACCATACTACCACGTCTATGCAGTTTAGTATTATCTTTTTCTGTTTATATGCAAACACAGACAAGTATTTTGCAATGTTAATATGTGAATTCCAAAACAAATAACACAATTAACCCATATCAGCCAAAGATAGACAGTAGCTGCAAAATGAGGGGGGGGAATTAAATACATAAATTAAGAAAATAAGCTCACCATATCAAGCACAAAACAGGCAGATATCGTTTACCAGAATTCTAACATTCATTAGGCACAAACCCTTCAGCAAAAAGGCCAAATAAAAAAATGCCACATACCATATCATACAGTATTCTAACACAATTAAACCTGTCTTTGCCACCATAAACCCCATTCTCAGTAAAGAATTAAATGAATAACTAAGGAAATTACTAAAATACCTGTTTAATTTAAAAAGCAAATATAATGACACAATACTTTTTGTTTATAAAAACAAAACTAAAATTGTCTAGGCATGAAGATAAATCTCTGCTGAAAATTAATTTGATTCAGGTTTATCCACTACTTAGGCACCTTCTCCAATGTTCAGCCTGCAGGCCCATATTAATTCAAGGCTTACTTCTGGATTCAGGATTACAAACTGAGGAAAAATTCCTCCCCTACTGTATACACAATGAACAGCATATACTGCTCCTTCATGACCACTAACACTACATTCAAATGCCAATGAAAAAGTAATTATATATGAAAATCTAGCTACCTAACAAGATCCATAGTTGTTTACTAAGGTAACAGTCCCACAGTAAAATCCACGATAAACATACAATGCTGATGCTCTCTGGCTTCAGTCACTTGTTCAAGCTTTAAGCACGAAAACTGCCAAAATTGAGCTTCAAGTACTACACATTGTCCCCTACTAATTGTTCCAATGGTATCCACAGCACCTATATTTAGTTGGTTTTTTTTTATGTCCAGTTCATGCTCAAAAATTATTACAAATTTTAAAAAGTTTCATGCAAATAAGTAAGGGCAGCCAGGGGAATGAGAAAACAGACCAAAGCCAAAGAGAAGCTAGACAGCGAAAATAAGAAAAGATTTAGACTGGAAAGCTATTCACTTTTAGAAGATCCACATGTATTAATCTCTACTGACATTAATTAAGTTCTCTGGAGTATCTGAAACACACAAAAGCAAAACCCGCTACAAACATAACAGGCACGACAATGCCAAACTTTTCACTCATATTTTACATTGAAAAATTAGAATTTCTCCACTAGAAAAATACACACGGTTTGGGGAAAGTGAGCTTTAATTACAAACCCTCCTAATAGGACCTTTTGGTCAGTTGGAAAAATAGACTTGGATTTTTAAGCAGAGGGAAGTTAAAGCTTGGACTAACTGCAGAGAAACAGATTACTGAAAAGCAGTTCATACCTTTGACACAGTAGAATTTGCTATGACTAATCAAGTATTATGACAATCAGTACCCACCAGACTTCTATAGAAAGTCTTCTCAGGAAATCAATTATGAATAATGAACTT
Source organism: Anthoscopus minutus (assembly GCA_013399455.1). NCBI lineage: Eukaryota > Metazoa > Chordata > Aves > Passeriformes > Paridae > Anthoscopus > Anthoscopus minutus. The sequence goes on along the minus strand of VWYI01039601.1, from coordinate 116,318 downwards.
ATCAGACCACAGTACGTACACTGGATTGTATTACTTAATCCTTTAAAGGAATTCCAAATAGGCTAGAAGAGATTAACACATCCACTGGAACATAAACACTGCAGCACTGTCATTATATAAAACTTTTATTAATTAGGGTAAAAAACATTTATTTCATTCACAAAGTCAAAGATCACACTGCTCTTAGTCCTAAATGACAAATGCATCAACTAGACAAACAAGCAAAATATACAGACCATTACGTTTTTACCTGAGAGAATTGGAATATGTTTTGTTTTACTTTATTTAGAAATAAAATCGTAGTGCAACCTGAACTGAGGAATAAACCTAAAGGTTTTGTCTTCTTTTGGATGTAACATGCTCAACAAAAATTAGATTAAAACTAGCTGAAAGTCATATCTACTGTTTCATACTAGCTGCCAAGTTTAGCATAAGTGTATGAACATACATTTTTCTAGTTGCAGCAGTATCTCCATTGAACTTATTGCTGTTCTGGATCTAAAACACTGACAATGACATTGGAAATATATTACTGGTCATAATGTGTACTAAAAGGAAAGTGAAAACACACATGCAGCTACTAATTTGAATAACAGGGCACTATAATAAGTCCAGAGTTGGATCTTTCATCTAAAGATTCAAAGTAACAGCAATGGGTGCAAACAGTAGAATATTGTAGAAATGGAAATACATTTTCATTTCTAAAGGAAGTTTTCTTCAAAAAAGACAAGAGGCAGACATAAATACCACTTAGGCTTTGCCTGAATTTCTTTTTTCCATTAAGCAAAGACTCTCATGCTATATTTGAAAGAACTGATACTTCAGTACTTCTCTGAAAGACTGAGAATAAACAACAGAATCCTAGGGAAACTTCTCATGAAATACAAGCAGCATGTACATACCTATAAAACTGCTGGTTTAAAATGCTGGATATCACATTTTGATAGCTAATTGGAGTCAGAGGGGAACAACAACAATTTAATTGCTTCCTCCCCTACAAATTTGGTCCTACCAAAAACTACACATGTACTACCACAACCAGAACTGTCAAAACCTGAGGTCCTTGAGGCTTTAAAAAACTAAAGGCATTTCTGCTGCAATAGTGTGATCAGTATAAAGACTGAATAATGACATTAACTGGAAACATCCATTACAATACTGGCAGTTTAAAAACATCTTTATCAGAAAATCTAACCTTAAGAACATTTAATAAAACAGTTGTAATATAAACTGAGGTTCCTGCTACCCAAACTATACACCATATAGCAAAAGTAAATTACTTTACAAAATAATAATTCACTTTTCTTCCCAATGAACTGTATCTTTAACACCTAGAGAAATATTTCAAGAAGACTAACAGTGTTTACAGAATTTTGTCCATGCAGTACCTAGATAATAAAGTTTAAGACTTTCCAAAAGTTAAAAATGTTAAACTGTCAGTGAAAATAATGCAAAAATTAAGATATTCAGTGCAACATTTTAAAAGTTCACCTTCAAAAAAAGTACACCTACAGATTTCTACCTATCAGCAAGAAGTGTAATATATCAAATAAAAAAAATCAATTCTGGATTATAAATAGGTCCTATATAATTTTTTTAATATAATGCAATATCAACACTGATTTTTTTTTCCCATTACTGTCTTGTAAAAGCTTTTCTTTGGTTAGCTTTCACAATATCATCAGGAGATGCTGTGTTGAAGTCAAATGGTGTTATGGCTACTGTAGGACCAGTTTCCTTGGGTTTTACATCTTGTACTTGTCTACTGTACAGGAAAGTTTTATGTACCCCAACCGCACGCTGCTTATACCCTTTTGGAGGATAATGGAGGCACAAGGTTAAGGCAAAAGCTGAAGGTCTTGCACGCAGTGCCTTTATCCATGAAAGGGACAAATCTTGCCTCTTAATACCATGCCCTTTCTTGGGTTTTCTGTTTGTTTTGGCAAAACCAGAACATTTTCCTTGTTTTTCTTTTACAAGTTTTGTTTCAGGACTTAAGATATTTGACTGTCCTACCACACTTCTCTCTGTAGATACATCTTCATTTTTTACAAGGACACTTAAATCAATGTTGGTTCCTTGGGAGGGCCTCAATTCAATTATATCGCGCAAGGGCAAGTCCATCCTTTGCTCAGTTTTATCTATTTCAATAGTCTCTGCTATTAAATCTGAGAGTGATAAATTCTCAACCTCCTTTACTGGAGAAACTTTAGAAAGGGTTAGAGAAGACAAAGATCCTGTTAGCTCTGGCATCCCACCTGAAGTTTGGGGTTGATTTATTAGTTGTGATAATGATGAGGTTCCCAATTTCCTATCAGTGAGACTTGCTGTTGACTGGGTATAAAGATCAGCCAAAGAGTAACAGTGGCTAGCACTGTTTTCCTGGTGCTCCTGAAGCAAGTCAGCCAATGATGTACTTCCAGATCCTAACACTGGCAAAGCAGCCATGTCTGAAGAGGGGCTTTCTTGCATTCTACTTTGTGCAGGTGAAGAAAAGTTTTCAAGAAGTTCATTCTTTTTATTTACATTATCAAGAGCCAAGTTTCCTAAAGCACTTGCTAAACATGGAGGACTATAAAAATTTGCATTACTATTACAATCAAAAGTTTTTGAGGAAACAAGAGGAATGCTGTGTTTAGGATTCAGAGAATCACAAACCACATTCTGCATCAGCAAGGATTTCAAGTCCTGTGTTTCCTTGCCTTTCAATGGGTTACATCCTATGCTAGAGTAAACATCTTGATTGTTAGGAACCAAACTTACTGCATTAGCACTTTCTGGTAGTTGATTCTCTGCCTGTTTATTCACATGTTCACAAAATGATCCTTTACGCAAATCATCACTGAACGTGGCCAACAGAAAAGAGGATTTCAATCCTTTCCTTTCACATGAAGGTATATGGGATTTTTCAAAATTTGTAGTTAAATAACAAAGAGCTGAATCCCTTTTGGCTGTCAAGTTTCCAAACCCAGGTTTGTTGGTGTTGTCAGCAAAATTGTCTACTGCACAAGAGAAATTGTCTGTATCAATAAACATTTCTGGACAACAATGTAAGTCTCCTTACCTTACAATAGCCAATAATTTTCAGATGGAAGTCCAGTCACAACGGAATATCCCATTTTTTAAAAGTTGACAGCAGCAACAAAAAAAAAAACCAAGAAACATGAAAAGGCATTTAATTACTAAGTGTCATCCAAAGGTAAGGAATGTTCTACAATTAAATTACAGTTATCTACTGACATACATAAAGAACATAAAGAATCAGCAGAGAATGCCAGTAAAGACTACAAATATATAAGTACAAATCAAAATAAGAAAGCTACTGTATAGACACTACCCAAAAAGGGAGATACTAGGGATGGGAGATGTCAGTTTACCAAATAAATAATAGAAGCACTAAAAATTTAGAGATGCTTTCCAAATTTAAGGATATGCATTAATTCAGTTAAGTAATATATTATAAATCTTAAATCTATCATGAACTGCAGATGGTCACAGCCTGAATTTAAACTGACACTGAGGTGTTATTTTGACTTAAAGCTCAAGAAAATCTCTTTCCTTTAAATGTTTTAGAACACACATATGGTAAGTCAGTCTTCTTTCCAAGAAATTATTATTGCAATGATAAGTCTCTTCACAGTTTGTAAAGCCCCAATTAAATCACTGATAGAAATGAATCACCTTGAATGTAAACAATTAAATATAAGTATACCTTTTGGAGTCTTTGCTAAAATCACAGCATCCTTATTCTTAGTCTTCGCATTTTGCTTACTGCCATGTGAGAGCACAAGATTCAAAGCCTTTTGCACATCAAATTTAGTATCCAGTACTGCTTGCACCATTGCTTGTTCTGGTATGGACTCTGCCAAAACTTCTCTCATCTGATCAAGGCATGAATTAAGACGTGCTGAAAGAAACACATTACTGTTATAAGCTGCCCAAAAATATGTCTTCAATGGCTTAACCACTAGCATCACACCTCTAATTAGTGAACAGGAGGGAAAAATATTACAATAAGGGTTACAACCTTTACAAATTAATTTCGATCTCATTTACTGTCCTGATAGACTTTGTTTCCACACCCTGCAGAATATGTGACCTATTTCAAATATTGCAATAAAGAACATATTACTGACTACTTATTAAACTAGAAAGTCTCAGTACTAAAATACTTTGATGTTATAAAATAACTACCTTCACTGCAAAGAAGAAATAAAAATAATCACCTTAAAATTATCCAAAGTAACATAGTAAGTCAATGCAGAATCCTATTGAACAGCATATTTTAAGTGTTTACAGATGCTACAATTAACACCCAAAGTAGAACAGCATTTTCAGGATCCTCAGGCTTTAACAACTGAAAACTTGGATCAACATGCCAGGTTTCAAACTACCTGTAATTTTTACCTTTTCTAAAATTGTGATATATTTTTGGCTGATAAAATCAATTTTCTTTGGAGCATATTTCTGCATCTACAATAAGCCTTTACTAAGGTACTTGCTAGACAATGAGAGTGTGAAAATTCACCAGGTTGCCATTCAATGGAAGCCATACAAAAACTAAAGAGCAGAGGAAAATCTCCCTAAAATCCCAGTTTCTGCCAGTTCAGATTTTAGAGAATAGGAACTGAAGCATAGGAAGACACTTTATATTTTTATTTGAACACCTCCTGGAAGATGTTTAAAGAAGTTTGCTTAAGAGCATTACAGAATTCCAACCACCACAAAGTTAACTAATACTGGCACCCTTTATGTGTAATTCAAACAGCAAGTGAATTTTCCGCAGACATTTGCCCTGCAAAACAAGTGTGGGCAGAGCCCTGCACAATGTTCTGGCTGCCATTTTAATATTCAACCATATTTGTTGCCAATCTAATATTCAACAAGAACAACCTTGTGATACTCTTTGCAGCCACTCTGCCTATATCAGTAATTTTGTATTAATGGCCAATACTACACACTGTGTCAAACATAATACATCTTCTGAGACGACTGCTGTTTTCACAGTAGAAGTGGTTATTTTGAGATTTCTCTTCCCTCTTTTTTTAGTCCAAAATGTTACTTTCCTTCCTGCTCCAATACCAGTTCTTAACTGATTGAGTCTGATAAAAGTGGTCTGCAAAGCCAGAAGACTGCATTGTCTAGATCACCTGTACCATTACACTGGTTCATTCTTTCAAATTACCCTCCACAGTTTTATTTCCAGCTGTAAAAACATGTATATTATTCCCCAATGTATCTTATTTAACCATATCTCTAAGCATTAGCTTAACTTCTACCAATTTATTTGACATGGAATCAAAATTCTTTGTAATTCACCATTTTGAATTTTCTGCTACTTTTTAAAGTACCAAATTTCAACACACTTTAGTCTGATCTTTTCAACATTTTAAAAATAACCCTGATTATTTCCACAACATTAAAAACTATATCAACTATTAATAAATAGGAAAGAGACTTGTGAATTTTTTCACAAAGCAAGTGATTAGGCAATTAGGCAGCAAGTTTAAAAAACAAATGCAAGTATTTTTCCCCAACCACTCAGTTCACAACTCTGCTTATAACGTGGAACTCACAGCTGTAAAACTGAATGGAAACAAAAGTCTTCTTAAGAAATTCAAAACAGGGTAAGAAAAGATTGTACAGATTACTGGCTATGCTTTCAAGGAAATGCGAGACGTTGAAAATCTCTTAAATACTGCTACTTGGTATAATTTGGAATACAAAACAAAAAGAAATTTTAATACTAATATTCATTCTCATACTAATATTTTATAATATTCAAGAGTCAAGATTTGAACTGTCAGTACAGCTATTCTAATATCTCCACTTCATATAAAATCTTGTTATTTCTACTAAGAAACTAAGAACTCATTTCAGTGTATGCAACCAAGTTACAAGTAGTACACAAAAAGTAGTTACAAACTTGAAGAATGACCACTGAAGGTAGCTCCCTGAAGGGTATTTTTTTCTAACAAGATTCCAAAATTGTAGTCAATGTCAGTCAAGCAAGAAACACTAATTTAAAACTATTTTAGTAAATCTTTAATTCATGAAAGAGATCATTTTGATAGCTGTTTTCTATAATTACCTCTATCAACCTCAGTCAACTGATGAGTGGGTGTAAAACAGTCAGCAGCAGCATCGGTACCTTCATAGCCATGTTCTTCTTCTAATGGCTCAGCAAACGTGGCTGGTTTGTCTCGTCTGGAGTAAATAAACTGAGCTGCTGCATTAGGTAAAAAACAAAGAATTTTTTAAAAAGTGAAATGTTTTTTCTCTCTTAAAAACAAAACATAACTGAAGGTAAAATAAGTTAGGCTGCTGACCTGTTGCAGTGGTTTCAAGGGGGTAGTGAGACACTACTGTATAATAACTATCACCTGAGGACTACACAGAGCATACAACAGCTCATGGTAGAATATAAATAAGTTGCCATCACACAAAAACTACAGGTTGGGCAATATCCTTGTATCCACAGAATGTAATAATTCTGCAAAGTTCATGATTACAAAAAAGATTATACTCCAGGTTTGAGAAACAATATTTTCTATACAAATCTATGGCCTAATGTGTTCAGAACCTTACACACCCATTTTTAAAACTCAGTTTGAATTTTAAAACATTAGCATGAAATTAACATTGCTTTTGTAGTATGTGACTGTTAAATTACTGGTAAGAATTTAATGGAGTTGAATACATCCTTTCTTTCTCGGAATTTCATTAGAAATACAGCCCATAAATAAAAATGCATATTCACACAGAACTTTAAACAAGTGCATGGTTTCACTCTGATTTAGAAACATTAAGGCATATACAGATAAAACTCCTTGCTGAATAAGAGCCTCAGTCATTATACGCTCTCAGAAATGTGCAAAGCATAATGTAAAACAAATTGCCTTACGTGATGTAATATTCTCCCCAGCTCTGAAATCCACGCTGGAAGCAGGTGTATATCCAGAAGTAGTAACTCAGAGCAACTGTTTCCCAAATACATACACACTGTTCATATTCAATCACCATAACTGAAGCAACTATTAAGATTGTTATAAAATCTACATCAGATTATTTTATAATTGAAGCTTCCACACAAAGTTTTCTTAGGAAAATTACTGTGCACAGGCAGGAATTAAATTTTGTCATTTATCAGTCTACACTTGAGCAAAAGGCACACATTGCACATTTTCATCACTGAAGTCAACAGCATGGGAGAGGACCAGAGTTTTAAAGACCTAATTATCTCAAGTTCCTGTGGCCAGAGGTCACACACTACATCACAGTGGATTAGATCCAAATCAGTTACCTGCAGTAGCAGAGCTTCATGTCAACACCAGCTGTACTATTTCCAGGGCCTACTCAGCTTTAGAAACACTGCCACCAAACCTGGGGAAACCTCCTGCCAGAGACTTGACTGGAGAACACAGCCTAATGGTTCTACAGCCAGACTGAATTCAGCTGAGCCACTCCAACAATGCCTTACCTGAGCATACAGCCATCGCTATTTTTACACCTACTTTGTAACATTGCAAATGATGGAAGACTGATTAGCTCCACTGATCTTGCATGAGAGGACCAGCAGTGCAACCCACATTTACTCAAAGTTGCATAGAAGATATCACCTACCAGGTGCAGAGTAACAACTGTTAAACCCAGGTAGATCCTAGTAACCATATGAAAATACACCAAATGTTTCAAGATTATCAACACATTCCGGCAGAGCAAACTTTTACATTATCAAGTACATTCCAACCATTCAGGATAATATATATGCAGGACTCGGGATGTGGGCAGCTGTCTAATGTGACTTTCTAAAGTCCAATGCCTAACACTACACAACTGACTGTAACAGGATTATGGCCACTAAGCACTTTTCAAAAGTGTCACTAGCTTTTAAATTTCTTTTACTTCAGAAAAAATATCAGAACAGGTATCAATGAACAATACTTGATAATTATTTTAACTAACCTGTTGAAGGAGAAATGCAATAATCATCTTCTACTGATTGGCCATATACATCATCATCTTCAAAGTCTATGAAGCAAAAACAGCAAGATTAATCTGCACAATTTCTAAATAATATTATAATTCAAAGCATAGGTTTTGCACAAGGTTGTATGAAATAATGCGTTTTCTGTATTCCAGAAGTTCAGTTAGGTTCTGTTTATTTACCGAGGTAAGAAGTCACCTTCTAAGTTCCAATAATAGAACTTTATTATAATAATATAACTTAACATTTAATACTCTATTCACTAGGCTGAAAATTTTCAGGAGCTACCATACTTCACAGCTCCTCCTTCAGCATCTCCTTTGCCCTCACAAACTAAATCCAACTTTCTACAGTTACACAAATCTTTACCCATGGCATTTCTCTTGACGTTTTTGCTTGAACTCTCAGTCTTCACCCCAGATGGACAGTAAAAATTACAATTTCTACTCCAACAACTCAGGTTCAGCATTTCTAATCCATTCCCATACATTTCTCCCCTTCCTACTTTATGCTCACACTCATCCACCTTTCAAATGAAGTTCAGCAAGGCAAAAAAACCAATTCACGATTCCCTTTGAATACACAAAATTGTTTCGAGTAAAAGGTATCTTATACAGTTACTTAAAGATAAAAAATACTCTTTCTTCATTAAAAAAGGCACCAAGAAATACAAAAAATTATGCACCCTTCCCTCCAAAAAATAACCCTAGTATTATGTCAATCTTAAAAAAGTGTAATTTTCACTAAGTAATAATGAAATACATGAAAAAACTAACAAACTATTATTAAAGACACTACTGCACTTGGAAATTTCACAAGTAACATTTATTCTTTACTGTTTTAAAAGACAGATCACAGCATGCACTGACCATAAAAATTAATATTTAAAAATTATATAAATTACAGAGACTGGAGTAGAGGTTACTTAAGCATTCCAGCTGTATTGCCAAGACATTTGCAGATGGAATATCACATTTGGTTATGATCACAATATCTCAGAAAGAAGAGGGGGAAAAATGGAACATGGTCAAATAAAGACCCAAAGATCTAAGGTCTTCGAAGTACTCCTATGAAAAGAAACCAAAAAATACTGCAAATATTTAGTTTAGAATTGTGACTCATATTTGGGCATTACAGAATCACATGCAGCATAAAAAGTACATATTGCATTTAATAGAGAAGACACAAAGCCTATTTCAATTGGGCCATAAATGATTCTGTGTGACAACAGAAGAAACATATGGTAAAAGTATAAAGACCTGATGTAACCTCACAGTCATGCTTCCAATAGAACTAGCAACTTAATGGCTACAACAAATCACTGTGTATCACAGTGAACCCATTAAAAGACAGTTTGATGAGTGCACGAACACTGAAATTAACTCTCTGGATTGTACACTCAACTCCTCAAAAGCCAGAGACTCAGCTGAAACCAACATTTCAATCCATCTGGGATGAAAAATGGTCTCTAGAGAATGAAAAATCAAGCAGTAAAATTCCCAAACTAGTTCAAATGTTTACCTTTATTATGTAGATTTACACTAGCAGAAACTGCTAAAGGTGGCAACACACAGACAGCACCGCTCGAATGAATTTAAAGCTTCCAAGAAATTCCAAGATCAGAGTGCAAAACCCAATCTGCACTACTATAGTACATAAACACCATGTAGTCTGTTCACTCAACACAAGACCAGAGACACACTGAAACACTTCTTGCATTTTTCTAATAACCTGACAAAGTGAAGCAATAAAATTGCTGCTCCCTTACCAAAGGGCTCTTTAAAGTATTGGTATGAAATGAAGTGTGCCCATTTCTCCACATCCCAAGCCAATAAAAATAAAGACTTTGAGGAGGAAAAAGAAGACTCTAATTTACAGTTTGCCTAAGTTAATGGGGCCAGGGCACAAAGGAAACTGCAGTACTGCAGGTACAAGCCGAGTTCTTATGGAAGAACTCCTTCATCCCATGCAAGAAGCTTAGTTAGAATCAGACAGGGGCCTGAAAACGAGATTATTCCCTAAATGCACGACTCCATCTTTAAGAATTATATTTCTTCCTCAAGTAACAGCTGTTGACTCATATTTATTAGCACCAGCAACACTTCGCTAGAGTTTGGCCATGAATACAAATTTTTAAGTTTTTCAAGACTAAAGATGGATGGGATCAACCGTATTGAGGCTTTTTTCAAGTCAGTGCCGCTACTAAAAAGCAGAGTCAACTTGGGCAGCTCAAGGCAATGCAGCCAGAACCCAGCTATGGCTTGGACCACGTAACAAGGCCATGCTCTCCCCATGTGAAGCTTCCGGGAGGCCCCGGCAGCAGAACCAGGTACAGGACGGCAGAGCGGCCACGAGTGCCCGACCCTCCCCACTCGAGCCGGAAACGGGCCGGGAACGGGGCGGAGAGAGGCCTCGCCCGGAGCCCCGTCCAACCCCCGCCAAGGGGAGGTGAGGGGGCGGCTTTTCCCCTCCCACCGGCCCTGACAGCCCCCTGGGCCCTCCCCTACCGCCGTGCGGGCCCCGCCACACCCTCCTGCCCGCGGCCACCGGGACGGGAGGCTTGGCCGATGGCAGGTGCACAGGCCAGGAGGAGCGCGGAGGGACCGGCAGCTGCAGTGGGTCCCGCAGCTCTGCCACTACCGCCTGCTCGCCATAACCGCTACCTTCATCGTAGTTATATCCTCGGACGTTCCTGTGCCGGGACATGACGACGGTGGCGGCCTCTCTGGCCCGCCCGCGGTGGCGCTGGCGCTGGCGCGGCTGGCCTAGGTCGCCATGTTGAAGTCCGGCGGCGCCTGGCGGAATCTCCCTCTTGCGCAGGCGCGTGGGGCGCCGCTTCCGCTCTCCTGCGCTGCTGGGCATGCGCGCGGCCCGTCCCGTCTGGCTCGCTCGCTGGCTCGGGCCGCGCGGGGCCGGGGGTGGGTCCTGGAGGCGCTCGCGCCCCGCTCTCGCAGCGGGCCCGGCTGAGGCGGCCCGGGCGGCGGAGGGAGCTGAGGGAGTAGTGGAGGCGCCGGGCCTGAGGTGTAGCTGTCCTGGTGGAGACCAGCCTAAGTTTAGTCTCCATGATCTTGGAGGCCTCTTCCAACCTGAATAAACGTTGCTGTGGTTCTGCAATATCTAGTAGCATAGAATCTTACCAGTAGTAGCTGTCTGTTTAGTAATGTGAGTTACAAGAAAAAGCTGTGTATGAGATGTCCATTTTTTTTGTCAATGATGAGTTTGATTCAAGCAAAAAATGGGAAGTTTTACATGCATACATGTAAGCAAGTGTTTTAAAGCTTATTCAAAAATAGTTGCATCATTGATTAAAAGAGAACATTCTGCTTAAGCCTGAATTCATTAAGGTATGCTTATTTAAGCACACTTGAAGTGCATGTCTGTGATCTGTGTACCACACAGGAACAGAGTTTGAAAGGCTTTGAAATTGAGGACAATTCTGGATCTGAAACAGCTCCAGTTGACGTGGCTTTTTGGTGACAAGTAGCCATTACAACCCAGGGACTAACTAGTGGCCAGCTTAGATGAGCTGCTGTAAGTAAATGCAAGCTGTAATAATTAGCATAGCTGTTAGCAGTGTTAGGGAGCAAAGTGTCAAAGCATTAGGCTCCATGGAGCCTTGATCTGCCTACATTGGCACATTACTGTGACACTTTCTAATGCTGAGTTTCAGCCTGCAGGAGCAGTTGCGCTGCCAAGGTTCTGATACCTGAGGAATGTTCCTACAGCTGCTCCTCTTGCTGGAGCAGACAGGGAAGGGCAAGCCAACAAGAAAGCTCTGGTGAGGAAGGGACTTGGGATAGAGATCCCAGTTCACACGCTCCAGCTCTGACAGAATCTGTTTCTATATCTGTCGGCCCAGTTGTTCCCCAGATACCTGCATTCATCTATGGACTTGGGAGCTGCTAGGCAGATGATGCCATTAATATTTCTGAAGTCAAGTGTCTTCATCTTTGAGACCTTCAAAAATTTATTTACCATCTTTTCATCCAGTCTTGACAATACCAGAAATCAAGCCCCCTTCCAGCCACTGGCATGCTCCAGGTGTCCTCTGATACCCCAGCACACAGCCACACATCCCTACAAACACACATGCCCTGCTTCTGTATCTGCCACCTAACTATTGTCTTGTCCTTGCCCACATGCCAAAATTGTCATCTACCTCTCCATGTCCTTCCTGGTCACCGCCAGAGGCATGGAGTATTAACCATAAGCCAAAAGTTTGTGTTCATATACAAATAGTATGCAAAGGTAGAGATTGTTTCCTTATGTTATTTGCATATTTCTAACTCGCTTCTACAGAGAAGCACATGCAGCTGAACAGGCTTAAGGTCTATAAAATTACTCTCATACAGTGCTAGTATTAAAATGAAATTGGGAACAAAGATTTCTGATTAATACTGGTGTCCTTTTGACCTTTAGTGTCCCACATGCTCTCTGCAGCAGAGGTTTGACACTAGTTGTGCTAATCCTTATCCGTCCCAATCTCTTGACATAAGTCAAAGATACAAAAGTGAAGACTTGCTATGATCCTTGCTATACTACAGCCAAGGTAGCACACTTCTAAATTTAAAATCTGATTCCAGCATGAGCTTTCTGAGCTTTCAGTGAAGTAACTTGAGACACTGTATCACTACAATTAAAGAGCATCCTGCCAGTCCACCTCCCAACAGTTTTACTTTCGAAAAGACACACTTTCCAGCCTCTGGAATTGCTTCAATCCCATTCTTCAAATGTTAAAAACTCCAGGCAATATTCATCATGTAGATTTAGCTTTTTTTTTTCTTTCAGGTAGTGACAGTTCTCATTTTTCACACCTGACCGTTGTGTTGCGAAGATATTTCTTTTACCCTTCTTATTGATGCTTTTAACATAAACCACCAGCTGCTTATCAAATAATAAATATTTCATGCTTGAATTTTTTTTAGTACCTCTCTTGATTTTCAGTGACTGAGACCTCCACAGATATGCTCATTTCATTTGCTGGATAATCAAATGTAACAATTGTTTTCAAGATTTCAAAATTAGTTCAAAACAGGAAAATAAGTAACAGTTGTAAAAAATATAAAGGTGAATATAAGGGTAAGCCAAATGGAGGAGATTCTATACTATGTAGTCTTTCCACGGCATTAAAAGTGAACTTGAAAGGTTGCTGTTTTTCTTCATTTAAAAAGTGTAATATTTTATATCATACAAGACCTAAGGAAAAAGAACCCAAAGACAGCAATTTCTCACAGGAGCACAATTATTTCATATAATCTAGTATCTTCAAAGAGTCATAAATACACTGTGATTATTCCTTGCCTTTTCTTAATTCTGAGACCTGTGTAAATGTTTTAGGGAAAGATGTTCAGGAAATAATAAGCTTTAGTCCTCAAGCCCTAGCTATACCTCAGTTAGAGCTACTTGTACATGAATGCAAGGTTCATTAAAAGTATTCATCAGATAGCAAAGCAGTCCATAACTAAACATTATTCCTTAAGCAGCAATTAAAGCACCATCAGAGAACCTTGTCAGTCTGGTCCAGCAGCTCTGACTGAGGAATGACTAACCAGGTCACTTCTAGTATTCATTTCCTTCCTGCCCACTGAGATTATATATTACTTTAAGGTGTGTGTCTTAAGAAGTGAGCTAAGATCACCAGTCTCAATCCAGGTGGCAGCATTTCTGGTAAACCTCTTTTTTTCAGCAATTTTCTAGGCACTCCCAGCCCCAGCACTATGAATTTTAAAAAACAACAAACTACCAGCGCACCGAAAGAATCAGTTAATAAGATATTTAATAATTTCATTTTAGCTAAGTGGGAAGTCTCTCATATGATGTTATTTCTTCCTAAAGTGAAACTTCCAAGCTTTTTCATAGTTTACTAGTCTTAGATGCAAAATATTCATTCTATTTCAATATTGTATTGTCCTTTTAAAGTAAAGTCAAGCAAGGGCTGGTCTGGGAAAAAAACAGCATAATTCCAGATGTTTTAACATATTATCAGGTGTGGGTATTAAGTTCTAAAATACAGATATTATCAATGTCACTAAGCATATTGAAAGCTGCTAAATGATCTGACGAGCTCAAAAGAACTGCAGCCAGTAAATACATGTCTGTTTTTGTCTAAAATGGTGCCGTGTAGTCAGAAGCTGATTTAAAAGTTAGAAAACAAAGAGTATTAATAAATTATCATTTTGTACATATGGTAAATAGCAAGTGTCTCTAATTTTCCACAGTATGAATGAACTTGTTAAATATATTTATTATTTCTTTGAGAATGGATCAGTGCAGAACAACAAGTTTCACATACGAGTGATTTATGTTAAGACCTTACACAGTTTCAACAGTGTCTATTAACAGTGAAATTAGATGGCAGCTGGTGGCAAATGGTAATATCATGGCAATTCAATCTGGAAAAGTGACCTATTTGTATAGTTTAACACAGAATCATCAAAACCTTTAAGAAAAGACCTTTAAGATTATTGAGTCCAATCCAACCATAAACCTAGCACTGCCGAGTTGACCACATTTGTGTTCCTCAAAAGTATCTAAACTTCCTGTTAAAATATTTCAGTGGCTTCAGGTACATCTATACTTTCTGCAACACTTTTATTTCAAACCCAAGTTCACCTTGCACTCAATGAAAACCTGTTATCTATTGGTTTTACCCCTGAATAAAAACAATATTTTATTAGAGTGGCATTCACTTCTAGTTGGTCTATGATGTTTGTTGTTGGTACAGAGAGAGGTAAGTGATGAAAATCTTCAGGGGTATTGGGAATTTCTTATATGAAGGAAGCTGAAAAGGATTAAGAGTTTGTCTTAAAGAGAAGATGTATAAAATGGAACCTGGCTAAATTTTGTGTTAGGAGTGCCTCAGAAATAACCATTGGGTTTTTTTTTCTCATAGTAACAGCTTTTCTAGTTTTCCTTGAAGCTGAAAGAAGGCAAATTTTAAACTGATAAAAGTAGACAATTTTCATTCAGCACAGACTTAGACTACGAAATTTATGAGCAAAATACATGTGATCATGGCTAAAAATTGGCAAGTTTCAAACGATTTAGATCCTTGTGTAGATGGCAAGCATACTTAAACGTGATCACAGTAAATATTTAAAGTCTATATAAAATTCTGCGAGGTATGAAAAGTTTTATGTTAGAGATTCCATCTTCTTTTTGTGTTACAGGTGACTGACAGGATAAATTAAGAGAGCTGAAGAGCTAAGGAAGAAGCTGTCATTATGGCTTGGTTGAATATGATGTACATGTCCACACTAAACCAATTTATAATGACATATATGTATTTATGGTGCATATAGACAGCATTCTGTTGTGAGTGATTATATACATCAATTTATCAAGCACTTTTAAAAGTTTGTCATGGATCTCAGCTACTACCATAAACTGTGACTTCATCAATTTGTCTTTAATGATTGGACATAGAAATGCAGTCAAGCTTTCAGTAACAGCAATGAGACCTTTTTCTACTGTATCCGTAGGAAAAAAACCAAAAAAACAAACTTAGATCCTGGAAAATGTGTTTTGAGAGACAAAACACAAGTACCCATAGCTGCAAATCAAAGCAGGGTAGATATAGCTTAAAAAGTCCATTGCTTTTCTGTATAGAGTAACTAATGACACAAATCTGACTGAGACATTCCACTAAAGGTCTTTTCTTAGACCTTAAAAACAAAAAAATGCTGACGTGTATGCTTCTGAGAAGCACAATAATACTTAGCTTTTTGGGAAGGCAGCTTGTTAAAGTCTAAGAATTATGTTAGAATTACCCTGTTTTTGTTATAAGTGTTCTGCACTTTTACATTTTTGGGGCCTGCCTTTGACAAACCCAACTATATATTTTGGGCCACTGAGTCAGGGAAACCCCCTGTAGTTGCCTCTCTCAGAAACCCACTACCTCCATGGTTATTCTGAGTCACATTTCTTCACACATGAGACTCAGAACTGAATCTGTAAAACTGGGGTATATCATGTTGAAAAGATTTATATGGTGTTATTAAGTGTGTCAGGGAGCATCATTTGATGAATAAGAAACATGGCTTCATTAAGACCGATACTATACATCAGTCTTTGACGTAAGTCTTTGTTTCCTGTCCCCGCAAAAAATTTCACTTTCAAAGGGTGATTCTTCAAGAAATTATCAAGTCCCTCTTTATCTCTCAAATGGTTCTCATGTACTGCACACTGAAAAATCCCATAGCAGGTATTGCTAATTCATCCTGCAATCACAGGATATAATGCAAGTCAGATGCTCTTTTATTTTGCATTTTTTGCTTTTTCATCTGCTTATATTTGGTGCATCCTAGAGTCAAATGCAGTCCGACAGCACAAAGCAGTAACTGGCAGGGAATGGAATTCTTGTACAATAATATTCTTTTCCTTCCATTTTTTCTTTTTATCTGATAACCAGAAACTACTTAACAAGATGGTCATTTGCTATCTGGTTTGTTTCACATGTTTTAAGTATAAAATTCTATCACTTGCTATTAGAAAAATGTCCTATCTTCCATGAGCTAATCTTTTATGGCAGATGCACTGTCTTAAATGTATAAATCTATTAGAAAACCGATCTGATAAAAATTTATGCCTGCAAAATGATGATTCACTTATATCAATGTACTTGTCACTCAGACCTTAAAAAAAAAATACATAATACCACAGAATTGGGTGGGTGCTTAAAATATGCAAGACTTCGATAATGGAAAAACATCAGCCACAAAGTGTAAAGGAGAAACACCAATTAAAAAATAAAATTACCAGTCCAAGGTTTCCAAGTTTGTATACAATATATTATAAACATCAGCATGCAAGCTTTTGGTCTTAGGGTGCTGCAGCAGCTACCTCGCGGGTGACAGTCTGATTTCAGTTTAACTGGAGGTATCTTACTCATCTTCCCAGTTTTCATATCTGTGCTTTATAAAAGCAAACATGCCTTAGGCCTTATGAATCGATATTTTAATACTGGTGTCCAAAGCTGGACTGATATGGCTGTTCTAATTAAACATCGTGCTACCTCCAGAAAAACTGTCAGAAAAGAATATTGTCTCACCTACTAAGCTATCTCTGAGGACAGGTTAACTTTATAAATGTTTGTTTAATGTGCTTAACATTATAATTAATTTTTAAAGTGATTTTGTTGCTGATTGCAGATATGGTTAGCTTTCCTCTTTGTACTGAAGTCCACATGTGTTTTATATTTGTATCCGTGGAATGAATTCTCTGAAAGACAGAACAGCCTTGCAGTGTAAGCCAAATTCAGTTAGCATTAAAGTATGTTTTTCCCCAGACTGTGCATGGACACAATGGTTCTTTCTGTCTCTCTGCTATGGATAAAATATTTTCCCATGTACCACTTCATACTGGTGCCTTGCACCAGTCATTCCTGCAGACAATACCTGTCTAACACCAGAGGCTAACACCTCTGATTTACAATATCAACTACATCATCTTTGAATAGAGGGGATCCCTGCGGCAAAAAAGTCTCTCTTTGGCCTGCACTCATGGAAATAAAGAATGAACTTAATTTTCGTTCTACATTAGTGATTTCTATGGAGGCTTTCTGGGGGGAGGGGTTTGCAGACTTTCACAGAAACAAAGTTTATGAAAAAAACAATTTTCATATATTTAATCATCATAACTTCAAGTGGCAAGATGCAAGAGGGGGACTCAAATTAGCACTCCCTTAGATGGAAAAGCATGCAAAAAGTGAATATTACATGCTCTGCATATACGTAGAGTTTAACATTAGTCATAGTGTGGGCCCAGTGATGGGTCACAGAGATATAGAGACAATTCTGGTTACAGCTGTGAAGATTAGTTAAAGGACAACAGATACAGTGCAAAAGAATCCGTGTTTCATCCCTTCGCTGCTTGTGGAATAGCTTCTTTCATTTGACATAAACTGTTCCTGTGGTCTGAAGTGTTTAATAGAAATCGTCAAAGACTATCTGCATTACTTCAATTGATGGTAGGATATTCAGGACTTACTGAAATTACTTCTATTCAGTGTTAAATAATTGACACTGCACGCTTGAGAGTGAGTGAATTAAGTCACTATCATCTAATTTGCAAGGTATAAAAGTGTATTAAGTGAAATTTAATCAAGAATACATTTTAATCCTGTAGCAATAAATTTAATAATAAAATGTCTATTTGCCACTCAAAACTCTTATTCTGGTGAAGCATTAGAGAGATACATCAGTAATTTGCTGGATTTCAAAAATCTGAGGTTATAATTTATATCTATGATGTAATGCTAGCTCTCTATACTGGTCACATAATTCTGTTAAAGGAAAGTTTACAATGATTGGAACTATTACCATCAGGATAAGTAAGGGCATCCTTTGCAATAGTAACAGAAAATATTCCTACTTCACATTAGTTCATCTGTGGTCATGAGGAAATCCACATTTCATTTCCAATAAAAGCTACAGCAGAATGCTACTAATACTGTCCAACTACAAGATATCGGTCATCGTTTCATAAAAATTCATTTGGGGCCTGGTTCAAACCTTCAGGAAGTCAATAAAGATAATTGCATTTGCTTTCATGAATCAATTTGGTACTATCCAGACCAACAAAATATATAAGAGGATTTTGGTATAACAAAAGCACAAAATTTTGAGTTCCAGTGGAGTAAATTGTGTTAGACACCCTATTACTGCTAAAGAAACCATGAGCTGAGCAACGAAAGATAATAATAGGTATAGCCACTTTCTTATCTCTGTTCTCAGGCAGTGAGAAAATGTCAATGGATGTTATCTGTGGAAACACAAGATTGTATTAAAAAAAAAAAAGTGAAATATAGCAAAGAAGAGGCAAATAACCAAGGGCCCCTTTGAGCCGGAGGAGGTGGGAGAGGAGCACTGGAACCAGCCAGTTCTGAGCCTTTATTTGATTAAAGGGGAAGGCATCAAGTGAGTCCTGCTTAAGGACCAAGAAATTCAACTGGGTCTGTGGACTCCTGATTGTAGGGGCCTTAGTCAGGGGAAATATCTTATGTTTTGCTGCTTAGTAGGGTTTGCGTTTCAGGTAGTGAACTGTGCCTGAGGAAAGGGCCTTAAAGAGGCCTGGGCATGGTACTGAGGTTTTTTATCTTGGCAGGTGAGGAAGACTGCCAGTTTACAAAAATACAGGGACTTAGCAACTACTGTGTGCTTGTACAAGCACTTCACCTTGCAATAAAGACATGACCATTTCCAGTATTTAAAGCAGACTTGACCTATTAAATTTGAGTGCATATCAAGAAAAAATATCACCTCTCAAAACAGAGAGGAAGAAAGAGATATTTTGCAATCAATTGATTTTAAATTTTAAAGAAAAATTCTTGTTTGTTGAAAAGTCACTATTCTTCAGCCAGAAAAAAAAAATGCTTGTCTCAGGCGGTAAGCTGTTTGGCAAAAGGATTAACTTTATTTTTTCCTGTATTTTTACCCTAATGAGTACAGCATGATTCTTAGGAAATGACACACAAGAGCAATAGCAGTAAAACATTCCTTTCTCAAAGATGAAAATAAACACACATATATTTATGACCAGTCAAAACACTGTCAATGTATTGGAAGTTCACTTGTAACTCTTACAGCAGAGTTACATTTGTACACATTACATGACTCCTGTAGGCTCCTGAAATAAATTAATGTAGTCCAAATGACCATCGTTGCTTGGCTCTGCAGAGGCCTTTAATGTGGTTATGCATTAAGTTTACAGGATTTAAAACTTTCACTTTATAACCTGTAGGCAACTACCTTATCTTTCTAAAAAAAATTCTGTCCAGGTAAAGACCCAGAAAAAATTATTTTTCTCTCTTTTATGTCATGCCCTGATTCTGAAAACAATCCTAAGCTATGTGTGAAATAGCAGAAAACTGTATTACTTACCAACGTAAATTGAAGAACCCATGGTTAGTCACACTGATTTGAGCTTCCAAGGCACAAAATGAGCTTTTGAAATCTTGTTGAGATGTTTTTCTATTGTAAATAATCAGGAAGAAATCAATCAAGAACTAAGGACAAAAATATAGCCATAATAAAGATATATTCATGAAGAAAAGAAAATAATAATTGAGGAAAGTCAAAATGATTGCACATATTTCCTTCAGCAAGGGCAAAATCTGTAAAACAGGTCTACATTCAGTTTTACCCAAACAGATTGCTAATTTTTATGCTATCCTGTCTCTCTGGAAGCTAAATTTGTCTCTTACAGTACTTTACATCAGCAACAAAAAGCCAAACACAGGCAGACTTTCAATATAGTTTAAATGTGATCTCTGCAGCAGCACTATTGAGGAGAAAGTTTTAGCTGGTGAAAGGTTGAATGTGTTGCTTTGATATAAAGTTTTATTTCATGAGAATGCTCAAACAAACAATCGGTTCCAGTTATAAGCAATGTGACTATTTATAGTCTGAGCCTAATACAGACATAACACACTTGACTCTGTGAACAGTAAATACTTTGTGAGGGTTAGAAAGTGAAAAAAGAGCTGCTTGCAGGCACTGCCACGTGGTGTACAGTGTTTGCTGAAAACGACAATGCAACATCTGCAGATTCCCACAGGATGTGTAATTCTTGTTATTTCAGGGTCTCATCCAATTTATTTGACATCATTGTAACATTCACATAAAGATGAATTGATTTTGGTCCTTAGCTTGTCATGTAAAATACTGGCTAAATACAGAGTTTATATTTGGATAAGTGAAATAAAACCTTCCTATTCCCACACCCTGAATAAGCACTTTCACCTTGTTTAAGATCATTCCAAAACTAACAGGAAGCAGGCAGGTAATAGGTACTATCTGGCCTAACATTATAATTGCAGCCCCAGGCAAGAGGGGAATAATGGATTCTTCTATACACATTTCCCTCACAACCAGATCTTCATGGAAAAGGGCAATTGTAATAATAAATAAATCAAATCTTTTAAAACCTTTTAAAAGCAAATTGATTAAATCATTACTTAAAAAGTCAATCATTTCTACCAGTTCTATGCAGCATAGACAGTTGTTTACTATTTACTCTGTTTCCCTTCTTTACTTGAGGGATAAATGTCTAAAGAAAAACAAAGTATGGAGAGACTTGTATAACCACAGCAGATGAGTGAAGAAAGGTAAACTTGTGCTTAAAAATGTAGATCTCAGTTGTAAGAGTGTGCAAATGCTAGATTACAACTACTCTTTATTAGGCTTTGTGTCGGTAGGAGGGAAAGCACAAGCAGCAAGGGAAGATGTACTTCCATTCTTATTCTGGAGATTGTGTTGTATATCCATCCATCCATCCATCCATCCTCTGTGAGTATAACCAGCTACAGGTACATTCCCATATGTTGCAAAGCTCCTATATTAATGGTGTTCGTGACTTCAGCTGTTGATTTCCTGCTGTTTGTCAGTGACCTTGGCTTCACCCTTAAAAACTGTAGTGAGCTCCAGTTCCATGGTACCTGTTTGTATTTCAGCAGCCTCTCATGAACTAAACTTAGCCCAGAAAAGCAATAAGTGAAGCCCACACTTAGCCTTTTAAGTGGCAAAGTGGTTGGAGGTAGAACAATGTTGACATGACTCAGTGACAGGAGAAGCAGACAGGATCACGGGAAGAAGCAAGTGTCACCTTCAGGTATCTGTTTGTCAGGGACACACACACACAAATGTGGGTGATCTGCAGGCAGCTGTGTAACACCATTACCTTAACAGTGCAGTCATGACTTAGCACTGTCCCTTCTGATAATGGATTATAGCTAAGCCACCATCAGCAAATAATTTGTTTTTTAAAAGCTATATGCAATTTTTTTTAAAATTTTTGATTCATGGACGTGGGAAATCATATAACAATATTTCTCAGAGTTCCCCCATTCATTAGTATAAATATTTTTCTACTGAGCACAAGGTGGTTGGTTATCCATTATGAGTGTGACAATTCCTGGGGGATTTGTAAACCATCAACAATAAGGGCTCTATACTCATCAATTACATGGCTTGTAGATGATCAGTGTATATGTCTGAGCTCTCAGCTCACACTATCTTGCTAAACTTGTCTGGGCTGAGGAAACTTGTTTTTGCTCTTTCCTGTGGGCCTCCCACTAACAAAAAAAACTGAGTTGATTTCAGTATTTCCCATCTCTGCTCTCAAAAACCCATTTGATTCTGAAAAATCAAAATGTCTCCCCTTAAAAAAATCACAAAATGAAACACTGATCTCTGCAAAAACAAGAAAACATTTACAAAAAGATGAACGAAACCTCCAGCCTGTGCAAAAGATGATGAGTAATTACCAAGAACAACATGTGTGATTTGTTTAACTAGAAGAACTGCACTTCATTATGCTTCTTTCAACAGCCAGTGAAGACTGTAAGCCTTTTCCTGGTATCAGCAGTGAGAGCAGGGAGACAAAACTTTATGCTTATTTATAACCCACACACAAGTTCCTGCTGATTTACAACTTAGCTCCAGCATTCAGTTATAATGGAACTATCTTTAACCTGGAGATAGGTTTCATCTTCACACAAATTACTTACCTGGTTCCTGTGCGAGTTTATTGTTCTTTTCTGACAAACATTCTTTTATGTCTTGTCCAGGAATACAGATCATTTTAAAGATTATAAATTAAGAAGAGTCTAATGTTATCACATAACCTGGCTTCCTACATAAACTGAAGCAGTTCTTATTTGAATTAATTCATGGATTTTATATGTACTCTTTTATCCTGATCCCTTGAGTAAATGCTCGAAAGACATTTCAAGGCCTGCAGCCAACAACCCCTGGCCACTCTGTTCTGGCTCCCTTTCTACAACAGGTCTTTTGGACTACCTTTATAGGTAAACCACACTGGAAACTGTGCATTGATCCAGAAAACACATGACATGACTTAAACCGAGATCCAAAAATCCCCACCACCCCATCCCAACCAGATTTATTTTATCCAGAGCTAATGGAAAAGGTTTATATAACATGCTGTCCACTTAATGATACCCACACATTTTCTGGAGTAGTAGTGCTAGGATCATTGTGCTAAAACTTGCAGAAGTACCAGAAACTGCAGAAGGGTGCATGAGTGTGAGCTCTGACCCTGTTTTACTTGCATGTGTAAGAAAAACTCTGTGACCTTTATCTAAGCTTGCAGCCACTCTCTTAGGTTTCTTCAGCTACAGTTTACTTCTCTGTCATTTATGGAACGCTCCCTCTCCACATACTCCACTCCTCCCATCTATTTGTCTTGACTACTGAGTATCTAATAAACATAGCTCATATACCATAGCCTCAGGATCACCAAGATGTGTATTCTTATGTTTTCAACCTGCATTCCATGTTTTGTCTCCTGTTTATTCTCCCAAGTAAATATGTGGTGTGGTAGCTATCTTTAAAAGCCGGCTAACAGCTAGCTGGGCTGACTGTCCTTGCTGAGGAAACAGAGAGGTGTTGTCCATCATCGGGAAAGTAACATCTGAGCAAACATTCACAGCTGGTGCAATTGATCATGGGATCACTGTTATTGTAAAAATATAACAAAGTAGCATTTTGAGAATTGAAAATCCTGAGCATTTACGGGAGAATTAATTATTCTTATCTGAATTATTCTGGTCACAACTCTATACAGTTGTCTTCTGAAGCTGTCTTAGAATCAAACTTATTTCTGAACTGTGAGGTGGAGGGAGGAGGGTATCATATCAAGACCTACTATGTAGGTGCCTGTTCAGTATGAGTTCTAGTGTTAATTTTTATGGCATTGAATTTTCTTCACAGGTTCAGTTGGGCAGAGGAAGTCAATGATTGTTCCCATTCATGTGAGGAGATAATAGAAAGTATTTTTAAATAGTAATCCATGCATCTTTTGGCTGGGTTTGTTTTTTAGTATTTCTTATGGCTTGGAGCCTTTTTGGTAGTACCTTACTTTCAGAAGGTATCATATCCTCTAGGAGAAAGCAGGTATGTGAAAGACCCAGCCCTTCTAGCTGAAACATTTGAACACTGAAAGACACCTACCATCCTAGTTTTGTCTGGCAGTTTGGGGAGGAAAGGGAGTTTTTGAGTGTTGCTGCCCAATCATAAGTCTTCCATGAGGGTGGTTAGTTTTCTTCTCAGGTAGGCAGCAAGTTTCACTTCCTTCTTCACTTAGTATGTCTGAAGGCAGGGAATGAGGTTTTAGGAAAGAAGATGTTCACAGTACTTGAACAAGGGGCAATTCCAAGCAAAAAGACCTTTTGTGAGTACAGCTGCTACTGGGATCACAAGGTAGGATGGGAATGTGGTACAGAGTTTGGAGCCGTTGTATTTGGGAAAGAGCTAAGGAGTAGGAGTCATGGTATGTGATGATATGTTAGGGCCCCAAATTATCCTAGTGGAAGTAATTTATTTCAGTGCTTAAAATGTGTTCTCTTTGCTTGCTAGTAATTAACTTCTTTATAAAAGCAGCTAATTTTCTTTTCAAATTTCTACACTGGACCTCTGACACTTATACAAAGTCAGACATGATTCATATTACTTTTGAGACTACTTCAAATATAGATGCAGGTGGCATCATGATAGTGTTGGATGTCACCCTCTGCAAAATGTGCCTTTCTCAAAACCACAGTCTGCCTCTGTGGTTGTTGTTTTAGAAGCAGCCCTTCAGCTGGTGTTATCACATGATGACAGAAACTGTGGGAAATGAGGCAGTCAACAGGTGCTAAGAGACCTTGAGTACTAGAAACAAGAAAAAGGTGAAAAAAGATTAAAGTTAGAACAAGGAGATACAAATTCACCAGAAATTGTGAAAAATTTTTCAAGGTAACAACCCAGGCAAAGAGAATTCTATGTCATTTTGGCTAGATAAGAGTAACTGCTGTGTGAGAGTGATGTATTTATACCCCATATCATCATGTGATTGTAAGATTTCTCTACTCTGTTACATCAGGCTTTCTCTAGGACCAAGTAGAAAAACACTTTGATTTACTGCTCTTTATTTGGAAAATTTTGTTTGCAACAGTACAGCCATATAAAATTTTGTTATTTTAGTTGTCCCTTTTTCAGCTGAACTTAGTTTCAGGACATAGATTCCAGGGAAACCATAGATCTGGGGCAAATTCTGTCCTAAAGCTGTTAAAAAGTTACAGTAGTTACTGTAAGTCAAATGTAATAAATTTTCCTATTTTTTTAACTTGAATTCCTAAGGTATTGAGCATTTGACTGGACATTTGATTGTGTCCAGAGATCTGTCTCTTCTTTTGCCCTGCCCCCATACCTTCTGACTCCTCTAGCCAGTTTCTAGACATTTCAAAATGTGGCAAGTATCTCAAAGATAATTATGATCCTAAGTGCTTCTGGAATTGAAATCCTTAGTGGGATACCATTGTACATTAATACTGCAGAAGAGCAAAAGGAAGAACTCAGCAATTTCAATAAATATTTGCCGTGTTGTCCAATGAACCTACACATACTGGCTGACCACAGAGCAGACCACATCAATCTTGCCAGGTCAGCCATTAAAAAATTATTGTTGAGAGAGGTCAAAAAGATTAAGGCACAAAAGATTCAAATCTGTAGGAAGCCATCAATTCCTTTGCCGATGGAACCACCTCTTAATTACAAATACAAAACCTCCCTGCAATCAGAAATATTCAGCATGCAATAAGCTGTTCAATAAGCATAAGCATGAATAAATACCCCAAATGCATCTTAAATGCCATTAAGTATGTGTACAAAATAACTAAGGAATATGTTGATATGCATATGCATTCTAAACATTCAAATGTTTACTTGCATAAACAAATACAATGCACAATTACAGCACTTGCAATATAGGCACACAGAAAATTTGATTATCATTTCAATTTGATTAGCATTATCAATTTTCTCTAGACTACTGATAAAAATCTCAAGTCCAATTAAAAAATAATAGCTGTTACAGAAATATTTTAATATATTAGTACAAGACCAAAATTGAGCATAATTAATTGTATGAATATATGTTTCAAAGCTAAGAGTGATAATAAAAGGTATCTTCTAAAACAAAGACTGAGACAAACTTTTAGTCCAAGACATTGTTTTTTCATTGCTATCACCAGTGGGGCACATGGCCCATCGTGGCTTCTCTGCCAACTCTTTTTTTATGAGTCATCACGGCATCAAAAGCCTGTCAAACAACAGAACAGAGATAACACTTCCATAGACCACACTGTTACAAGTCTCCACAGTTTTGTTCTAACACACCAGAAGAGGAGTCTCAAAATGACTGCTTCCTCAAGTCCAGCCATTCCTCCAAGTGCTACTCTATGTAAGCTTTGGGGAGTTGAACAAAGGACAAAACTGTAAATGAGAGTGGCATTAGCCAGGGCCATGGGAGTCAGCCTGGTCACTGCTGTAGATTAGCCTGTGCTCCTCACTCCTCTGCCCAGCTGAAACGCTGTGGTGCCCCAGGAACTCTCTAAGACACACTTACTCCACCTTGACTTCTCCAAAAATGCTGGGAGGGAGAAGTGTGGGGGCAACTACTGGCAAAGCTGCATTACAGCTTTCATTTTTTAAAATTTTAATTTGAACCTTTATAAAGGATCAGGCCTCCTATGTAAAGGACTCTATTGTACTGGTAAAGAAGATTCCTCCCCAAATCACCAAACAAGCAATAAATTCCTCTAAAAAGAAGGTGTTACCTGTGGTCAGAGTTTTCATATATCAAGCAGGTCTTTTTCTCAAAGAATGCCTTCTTGTGTTTCTTTGTTCATACCCAGTTATTCAGGATTTTTTTTGCCTTTAGTCTTCTCCGTGAGTCCATACTATGAACACCATTAAAATTAATCAATAATGAATTTCTTTAAAAATTTCTACAGCAACTTTAAAAAATATTTTTTACAAAGTTTTAATTTCTAAGGAAGTATTCAGAGAAACTCTGGTCCTTTCATTATATATGATCACATCTTCCAAGTGTGTCTGTAAGGACTAACATTAATATATGACATTTATTTGTTACAATTCTTCACTGATAGTAGAAAAAAATGAAAAATTCCAAAAATAGGCATGTTATATACAATACAGAAAAGAATACTAAAACTCAAGCGAAATGGAAAGTCATCTTTAAAATCAGCAGCAAGACTCTTCCCCAGAGACTAAGTACAGTCAAAATAAAAAATTCTACCGAATAATTAACAGATGTTATTGAAAATCGGGTGAAGTAGTTTTAGGTGTATATCCTGAAGGAAGTGGCATGGTGCCATACTAAATAGTGCATTACAGGAAAACTAAATCCTACCCACGCAGTTGCTGTTGAACCTCTAAGAACTGCCATTGCACAGGTGGTTAGTAAAGGCAGGAGCTAAGAAGGAAATCTGGAGCACAACTGCATCCTTCTTCTTAAAAGTGTCTTAGCATCACTCCAGACAACTAAAATCATCCTCATGGTGTTATAGAGGACATTGTCAAATAAAAATATAGCTGCTACACTCGAAAGGAATATCCAGGTCCAAAGCTCAGTGAAGCCAAACGTGAGTGGGCTTTGGTGGGCAGTGGACTTAGGGTCAGATTGTAGGAGGCAGAGATCTGCTTGGGCAGAAGCCCATGCAACCCATCCAATAGCAATCAACAAGAGTGGTATTCTTGTGTACCTACACACACTGTTCCAAAGGCAAGTTGAGCTGTCTTTGACTCTCCAAAGCTTGCAATAGCTGAACCAGAAGAGGTACAGAACATAGTGTTGGCACAATTAGCTAGTCTGACAGACTGAAGTGTATGTGTTCATAGTATGGACTTGTGGGGAAGACTAAAGACAAAGATGTATCCTGAATAACTGAATATAAACAAAGAAAAATGAGATGGTATTCTTTGAGAAAAATACCTATTTGACATATGAAAGCTCTGACCACAGTATGAGTCACTGCAAGTGACTTCTGATGATTCACTGCCATTTTTAAAACTCTGATAACAATCATAACAATCTCTAGCTTCTTTCAAAAACTTTTTTTTTCCCGCAAATAAATATTTTGGGTAACTTTTCATATCAAAACCCTGTGATTCAGTTTTTTTCTTCCTTTTAGACCTATAAACAGCCATACCAGTGGGCTCTGGTGGGTAAGATTGCTTACATTACTTGCTCCTCGTATCTTGGAAGGCCATATCTAGTGCAGAGAATCAATCTTGACTGCTCTATCTCAGACTGTAAATTACTTGGAATTCTGGTGGTGATGGTCATCTCCCAGGAACTGGACAAAACCCATGCTAGTGGAATTCTGGTGGCATTCACTGGAATGCCACCAGATTATGACTCTTGGTTGCTTCCATGGCCTTTGAGTTCTGATTCCTGCCTTATGTTCACAGGACGGTTCAGTCGATTGCTTACACTGTTATCATTGCTCAGATAAAAATAGCTTGAACTTTCTGTCAGGTATGAGAAGGTTCTTCCCAGTCAAGCATGAATCCCTTTCCAAATGAGGTAATACAAACTGAAAACCAAAAAAAAAAGGTTTTCTATATCAGAAAGAGACAGTTGTGGGTCATTTGAGTTTAGCTAAATCAAAGTAATTTGACACATTTAGCAATGTCCATGCAGACACAGTTTAGCAGTGAAAGACTCTGGACTACAATTACTAGTCCTTTTGACAGTTCCCACAGTCTTCTGTCCTAAATGGATTTTTCCCCAACTGATCTGAATTTAGGCAAGGTAAAAATGTATCCTAGCAGCATCAAGGTATTCAGACAAATTTTGCAGGCAACACTTCTGAAAATTGACATAATACAGTTTTGTAATAGCTTTGAATAGTTTTGGAAAGTCATTCAGGTTTAATGTGCTTTGCAGAGAAATTATTTTAATAAAATAATTTATACCATTCCTAGTTTATACCACAGGAAGGATTTTTTTACTCTGTTCATTCTGTATCTTATTACATCCAGGTAACATGAAAATTTTGCATGAGCAGCACAAATAGTCAGATAATTCTTCCAGTAATTCTGCTCTGAATTTTTATTCTACTTCAAAGCATACATCAGTGATTGCAACCACCTGAAGTAAAACATCAGGTTTGGGATTATTTGTTGCTTGCATTATTGCTGACCCTGTGAACACTCCTAGTGCCTTTCAGTGCAATATTGAAGAAGCTTACTACTAACTGAACCGATCTGAGCCTGTCTTGAGCTAATCTGTTTGACTTCATAAAAGAATGCTTATTTATTTAGTTACCAAGCCTCACCTGGGAATAGCAGCTAAGAGTAAATTCTTCCCAAGTTGTTTGTTAGAAAAATATGGCAGATAAAAAATCGGGTCTTAGGAGTGAAAGAGTAGACTGTAAAAATATTTGTTCTGGGTGAGACCTAAGACTGATCTAGCGCAGTATTCAATGTCTGCATTGGCCACTAGCAAATGAGAGGTCTCTCAATTTGAAACCTCTTAATGAATCCACCCTCTGTTGATTTGACTGATATCTTTTAATTAATCTGTATTTTGACTTTCTTGCTGTCCTGTGGCACTGGTTTTGGATATCACGTGGAAAAATATTCTCCTTTTATTAGGCCTGACCATATTATGGAGTGGCTGAGGTCCTTATGTTGCAAGAAATGGAAGTAAAAAACCAGAAACTTTTGCTAAATGCAAAATCTTTTTATTGTATTATATTAAATATATGGACAGTGTTGTTTAATTATAAATCAGTCTAAATGTCCAAGTCCCTACTGAATTTTCCATTTAGGAAAACATATGTAGACCTGGCAGCCTGTGCCATTTCATTTACCATACAGAGATCAACGCTTTTTTGATTCTTATGGGGACATCTGTTCATTAGCACACAGGGTGGCCAATATTGCTTTAGGTAAAGATCAGCTAGTTCCTCTGTTCTACACACTTTGGAAGAATAGCTTTGCTTATAAAATGTAACAAATGTTTCCTGGACTCTAGCCAATATATTTTTGATCCTTTCTTGATCTTCTTTTCACTAATCCTTTTCTTTTTGTATTCTTGCCTTTTGTTGACATGCCAAAATTCTGTCAGTCTTGTTTCCTCTTTCAAAAAACGTATTTTTGTTAAGTTGAATTAAGCATTCTACCCTGTTGCCAAGAGCAAATTAAGTTTCCCCACACTGAAATCAAATTTCGTAAAGTGTCCGGGCAATTAGCTCTAATATTTGGCTGCTGTAACTCTTAATTTTCCCTTTTTAAGGGTTTTCTTTTTTCTCTGTCTTTGTTTCTGAATAGAAGACACGAGATTCCTTCTTTTCCCTCTGGTTGTCGTCTTTTAGTTCCCCAGTATCCAGCAACCATCCACTGATACTTAGCCAAACCTCACTTTTAATCTGTAACCCAAAGGTATTTAAGTAACAAATTGTTCATTCTTCAACCAGAAAGCCAAGCTGGTGGACTAGCCTGCTGGAACTGGAACAGGAACAAAACTTGAAGAACAAACTTTTGAAGAGCTCTCCCAAGCACCACATTTAAGCATATCATATGCACATCAGAGATTTCCCATGACAATTTAAAACTGGCACAGCTCACCCATGTAACAACAGAAGTCTTTTACATCAGAACTTATCTTCTGGGCATTTCTTGTCAGGGTTTTGATTCCAAGATGTTCAAGGACCAAATAAGAGCACATAATTATTCCAAGTAGATGGGAAAGGAAAGGCTCGGTTTCAGAAGTATCATGACAAAATTGTGACTGTTTTTATATGATGGAATGGCCCAGCTCTAGCCTAACATTCTTGCAAAGCTTTAGCATTCTCACATCTGCATCAGCCTACCATTGGCTTTCTTCTCCAGGCTGCCTTCAGCAAAGAGTTTTTTCTTATCCTATTCCTCAAACCCTTTGTCAGAATGCATAGGCAGGATGCATAAGAAGAAGACTTCTCTCTGCTTGCCCTACCAAGCACTCTGTGGTGAAGAAGGATTTAATCAGAGCCAAGGAAGCAGTTGTTTCAGTTCCAATAAAAAGTCATCTTATATCAAAACCCCCAAATAATAAAAATTTTAAAAATCCTGGATGGTTTCCCAATGTCAACTAGATTAAGATCAGCTAATTTGTTCATGAGAAATTTGACAGTTTGAACATTACTCAGTCAGCCACCATCCCTCTCTTTCCTTTACATCCCCATTTATTTTGGCAGACTTAAATAGTGACATGATAAAGCTGTTTTATAGTAACAGCCATCATGCTATTTTAAACATAACACTAGAAGTCAGAGAAAAGCTGCTTGGGTTTCCAAAGATATATATATGCATATATATGTATGCATCTATATATTTACATATCTGCAAATTGACCAGCCACACTGCAAGCACTCTGAGGAAGCAACAACTGATTTCAACACATGAAACCTGCCATTACATGAAATACTCTTTTGTTTAAAAATTTTCTTCCTTCCACAGAACCACAAAGAAGTGTTTTCCTGCATCCATACTTCCCATTGCTGATTGCCAATCCCTCTCAATATAATTGTCCTTTAATCCAAAGATATGGGTATGTTCTGCTGTTGCTGTTCTCCCTTTCTTATTCCTACTCACCCCAACGACACTCCTTAGTCTACCTCTTCTCTGATTTACCTTTCTGTCAGCCCTTTAAGTGATGCAGAAGGGAGGTGCAGCTGAGAGTTGAGTGTCTAGTCCTCACTGATGCTCACTGGGGACCAGTCACTAACTGCCCTTCAATGTTTTGAAAATTCCATTATGAATATAGTAACATGCTAAGAACTCAGTCTCCATTTCAAGTTAATGTGGCCAGAATAGCATCCAGAAATTCATAGCTTATCTTTGCCCTTGGTTGTATGATACCCATCTATCTTCAGCCAATTCTTCTATTTCTTCCGGGCCACTTAAAAAATTTCCATGTGGCAAAGGGCAAGAAGGTCAGCATATATCTCCAGAGAAAAGGCAAAGGGATCCAAGTGGGAGGTGAAGCATTTTCTCCTTCATCTGTAGTACCACTGCCCCATGGAATGGGTGGGAAAAGGCTTGGAGCTAGGTCATGAACCTCGTCTCCTTTCTCTCTAGGCATCCCTGAACACTTAGGCATTCCAAGCCCAGCTTAGGCTCATGGCATGTTATCTCACCAAAGCAAGCATGTGTGACCTGCTCCCAGTTTCCTGCAGTACAGGAACATGGAGAGCCACCTCTCTGTGTGTCATCAATATCAGAACTGCACTGCCTGTACTCACAGGGCCTCTCATAAAAGGTTGGGATGTCTGAAGGCAAGTCTGATTGTGAATTCCCACAAAGTTCACCAGTTTCATTCTTTGCTATTTCATGAGCTACCCCCTACTCCTTGTCTCTTCATAATTTCATTTTCCATCTGGCAGACCTGATTCATGCTCTATTCTTCAGCTTCTTAATCCTTCTTGAATCTTACCCCGATAAGACTGACTTCTTTGTTATTAATGTTATCAAAAGGATGAATTAAAATTAATGCAAGACTTGTAATTCAGCTGCCTTGTTGAAGTGAAAAGTCAAGCCAGTCAAAACAGCAAATGAAACATGCTCAAAGGCATATCACAGCAGCTTTTAAGAGAAAACACAGACTCTTTATAAAAGCCTAGGCTTCTAAACAGAAGAAAGGTGCATGACCATACAAGAGACAGTATGTACTCACAGAAGCTATTTGTGAAGTTCATATGATACTTTTCAAAGATTTTGGGTCGGTTACATGATAAGCACAACATATCTCTGATACAGCTACGTATGTCAAACCTAAAATATAATATTCTATAGGAAAAAAATAGAATTTTTATATTGTAATCTTGACATTATTTTCCTAATAACATCAGTCACCTTTTTCCATATTTTCCTGATATTACAAATATTTTATCCAATATATTTGAGTCAGTTCATAGTGTCATATAATACGCAGCTACTGGTTTTAAGCTTTGAGTGAAAGGAAGAAGTAATTTTCTTTTTGAACAATGACTGCTGCCTGTTTCCCAGTCACTTTAATTCTCGTTTTTTTGGAACTTTATTTTGCAAGCTAAGTACTTAAACTTGTATTTCCTGGCCTTTACAGTCAAAATTCCACTTCTACAACAAGCACTTCTGAAAGGCATATTATTCTATAAGCATTATTTCCAAGAATGATCAAGTGGGGAAAAATCAGAAAAATCTCAGATGGGAAATATATTTAAATTATCATGAGGCATAAAATGAAAGGGAAAAAAAGTAGCTGTGAAGGTATTAGAAAGAGAAGGAAAACAATGTGTAGGTCCATTACATAATGTAGGAAGCAAGCAAGCACTAACCTGAAAGATACATTGCAATCAGACGTGGAAAAATATAATTTAAGGACAGAAGAATACAGAAAAAGCAAGTTAAAGAACAAATTTAAATAAATGTTTTAGCCAGCAGAGGTAGATGAAATTAACCCTAGACAAAATGAGAAAAAGTTTGAATTAGCCAAACTAGTTGATTTTTGAACCAACAAAGATACTTTCCCAAATATTAGTGATTGCACATTGGAACCTGTGGAGGACAAGGGAAGCTCTAGAAAATGAGAAACAAGAGAAGCCTGTTACAGAGGGAGAAAGAAAGGTGTGAAGATGCTGAGCACCATAAAATAATCAGTCTATAAAATACTGTAATGAACAATCCACATCAATAGCGTTAAAGATAATAAAGTGATAAGAAAACCAAACAAAGGTGTGTTGAGAACAGCTCACTTCACATCAAACTAATTGATTTCTTTGACAGCTAATAGACATAAGAAGCACAGAAGGAAGAAGCAGAAGAAGGCTGTATTTCTACCACAGTAAAGGTTTGTCATTGTCCACATGGTGTTCTTGGAGGGAAGAAGAATCTTGATATGGTCACCATCAGGTAGATAAGATGGGCTGAATTGGTTTCAAATCTGCTTATCAGTGACTTCCCACCAAACAAAAACAGTATCTCAAGTGGATGTGATTCTGCCTTGGGTCAACTGAATCCTATGTTTCTGCAGTGACTAGCACAGTACAGTAGAACTTGCTAGTACAGCAGGAAAAGTATCACTTTTCCTGCTAGGGAAAAAAAGGAAATATGGGTTTATTCTGAGCTGGGCATATTTCTGATAGTTCCTTTACTATCTGTGCTAATACTATGGACCCCCAAAAGCATTCTAGTCACATCTATATTGCATTTTAGATGTATTCTGCTTCTCAACACCTTGCCAAGCTTGGGTTCCATTCTGGTTCTCCTGTTAAATCAGAGATGGAAGGATATTGCTTGTGCTTTGTGCCTTTGAAGAGGCATATGGTATTGTGGAGTTGGTAAATGGATCTATGGATTTGACTCAAATAATATTAATAATGTATTATCACTTCAGATAATACGTGTGGTAGTGGTATGTAGATGGGTGATAAAAGCCTTTTGGACAGATTCTGGAAGACTTTACTCACTTCCCTAGAAGAATGACTGGAGCATTTGAAGATCAGGTTGAATGATAATCTGACAACTGCACTTGTTTTTACTCTAGTGGCAGTAGTCTCCTGGGAGTAGCTCCACACTTCCATCATTAATTTGCAGTAGTACTGATCCTCAGTGAGGGAAAACTGGCTGCAGTACTACTTGAGAAAAATAAGTTTGTCTGATTTATAAGAGATCATGGCCCTACCTGTTCAAATGTTAATATATCCATCTGTGTTGTGTGAATATTTTACCTGGGAATGTCATGGGATTTTATAGGAATTTAAAAAAAAAATAAATTCTGGTTTATATGACATATTTTATTGTTAAAACCCCAGTTATTCAAGTATTCATTAGAACAGGGTTTACCTTTGTTTTTACTGAACATTGGTATATATCACATACTCAGGATTTTATATCAAAGGCCAGTAACCACTAAGGTCAAGTTTAAGGGCAGGATTTCTTTTAGTTACTGAATTATACCTATACTTTTTGTTAACTTCAAAATCAAACCACCCTTACCTCTTCTTTTTATTTTTTGATCACAGACTGCCCACAAAAAAAAGGCCAGGCTTATTCACAGGCACCAAGACAAATTTAAATAGGTTTGATCAACCTAAATAGCAAACTAAAATTGCAAGCATGAGGTTTTAGAATCAAAGATTCAAAAGCCTGCTCAGACAAAAGAACACCTCTCCATCTTGGCTGAGTACAGGAGTTTCTCAAAAAAGCAAAAATACTTTCTTTAAGTACATGGGCAGATGAGCTGAACCTTAAAAACTGGTCTCACTCACTTTGACCAAAAGCTTGGGCAACTGAACAAAATAAGTGAATCTAGGTTAACTTCCAGGTTAGCTGGCTGAATGTTGTGGAGACTCTGCCTCTGTGAATATTGCTTCAGAAAATGTAATTTCTTTTTCATAGTGACCTTTTTCATAGGTACAACAGGATAAAAGGTAGGAAAAAGAAAGTAGCATTTACAGTTGATTTTTTTCACTTAGCTCTCACACACAGTTGTGATTCATTTTTACCAATAAGGGAAAGTAAGAGCATACCTTTCATGAGTCATACTCTTGTTTTCTTGTGGATTTCTCAGTTTTCAATGCTTTTTTTATTTATTATCCTTTTAATTCCTTGTGACAGAGATAAGTTTAACAGTAAAAAGGTCACCACCAGACATGCTTTCTCCTCATACTACCTTCCTTTGCATTTTTGAATTAGGTTGCAAATAGTGTCTTCTTGTTGGCAATAACACTGGACTGAGAGGTTCAGCTCAGTCTAAAGCTATGGAATCTAGATATGCATTGCTTTTGTTTTTGGTCAAGAGATACATCTCATCAAGCAGGCCATACTGCATAGACAGATATGCAAGTAGACTGAGGACTTACCTTTAGTCTTTAGAGTATGAAGATCTTGATCAGCTTTTTGCAAAAAAAACAAACAAACAAACAAACAAACAAAACAACCCCCAAAAAAACCCCAACAAACAAACTCACCAAATTTTACATATATAAACATAAACATCACAATTTAGCCCTGATATAACTCATTTAGACCTCTCAAATCACACCAGAAATTATTCAGCCATACAGAGATAAGGCTGAAAAGGCTCAAAAGTATTCACTGCCTTTGCATGCCTCTATTTACGGTTGTCTGGTTTAAGGACTTACCAACAGGTGTCTAATTTAGGCTAGCTTAAAAAAAAGAAGAACTCAAAATGTGGGGGACTTTTTATAAAAGATTTCCCCAAGTGGCTTGTTACAAGGATTTTGAGTGAGCCAGTGCTCAGTTCAAAAAGGACAACCAAGGGCCCAATCCAAAACTGACTGAGGGACACAGTCAGCTTGTACTACTCTCATGCTCTCATGCTCCTGAAAGTGGCAATCAAAACATACACCAGATTAAGTAGTATGATGCATATGTTACATGATTCTGAGACACAGAGGAGATAGTTTTCATACTGAAACTATAGATTGATTTTTTATGCACCTGGTATGCGCTCCGTATACAGATCTTGTCTTCTCTAAAATGTAAAGGGAAAACTGAAGTGAGTTGGTTTTGAACCATTTCATTCAGGATCTATGCTACAATCCTGAAACCAATAAAAAACCCAATCTTAATCTTCCTCATCTAGTCAAGGAGTGCCCGAGGAACATACTGTAGTTATTTTGACTAGTATGTTGAAACAGTACCTTGCTTTTTTAATTTTCTCAAACTTTCTGAAAAATCATTGTTCCCTTGGACACTAGCCATTGAAGCTTTCTAGACTTCTACTTCAGTTTTCATCCCCTTCAAAGACTGAGAAGGATTTAAAAGCTCAAAATATTTAGCCTTTTTTTGGTGCGTGTTTCTAGCTCTTGTAAAATTGTTCACCCTTCCTCACTGGCTAATGGGCCTTAAAAACTTCAGTCGTCTTGTCTTCCTTAAGATTTTGTCAAAGATTAATTAACATGGCTTGCAATGCATCCCTTTATTTAATGAAAGAAAGTGTGTATTTTTTTTTCAAGTTACTACCAGAAGAGTCAGGATATGAAAATAAAAGAGTTTAACAATATAGACTGAAAGACAGTTTTGGAGAAGTTAATCACCTGACAGTGGTGGAGTGCAAACAGAGGGGAGAAAGGAGGTCAAATGTACATCAGTTTCTCACACCTGTGAGAAAGTAGGTGTGGGGAAGAGTTCACTTAATTAAAAATAGGGAAATGTAAAAGTCTGTAAGACAATGAAAAGAAGTTGTTGAGCTTCCATCCTTCCCAATCCATTTTGTTAAAATAATAGAGGACAGTCTTTGTCTGCCTTTTAGTAAAGGAAACCAGGGCAGATTAAACGGTCCTCTGACTCTTCTAAAGATAGAGGAAGAAAATTCCCAGGATCTTGGTTATTAAATGTATATAACTAAGCACAGGATTTGGCCCAATATTTTTCGTTCCAAGCAAGAATTTATTTATATATATTTTTTTTTAATGAAATTTTTACTCAAACAAGATAATACTCAGAGAGTGAAATCTTCCCTTCTGGGTGGGGATCGGTGCTGCAGAGCCCTGGGAGGTAATGCAACAAAAAGGATGCCATGGAACATCTCTGCTCTTAATTCCCACTATGCTCATCTATGTGAGCAAGTAGGGCAGCCCAACAGGCATGGAAGCACTGCATGGCATGTTGATGTTGGCGACCCAATGTCCACCTGCTGGATGTTACATGAGGTTTCAGTCTGTGAGCAGCTGCAGTCTGGCACTCGCTGCTGAAAGCTCCTGCCACCATCCAATTCCCAGATTATTTCCACCTGAAAGAACACCCAGCCTCTGCATTCCCCGGGCACAGGGCAAATGGGGCGGGATGAGCAGGGCGTTCCCTTGGAAGGTGTGACCGTGAGGTGCGGTGAAAGCCCTGCGTGTCCCCTCACCCGTGGCACAGTGGGGTGGGATGGGAGCAGGAGCACCCACCAGCCAGGCCTGTCCCAGCAGGAGGAGTAGGCAGAGAAGCACCAAAGTTCTTTGGCCAGGCAAGCTCAGGCATGAGCCAGGCCCCAAACTGTTCAGTCATGTCCTCACTGAGGTGTTTCTCACACAGGCAGAGAGATGCCGAAGCTTAGGCCACGACCATCAGTGGTTTCAGGACTGTACCTTTTAAAGCATTATTCTGCTGCCTAAGCAACATTTTAGGGACCTGTATAGTACTTCGAGTCATTTGCCTGAAGCCGCGACAGCCGTTTGTGGCAGAACAGGAAAATACACCTTCATCCCCAGAGGCTCTGGCTAACACCATAACCGCACCGACGTCCTTCCTCTTTTCTCCTTCCTCCCGCTGGTCAGAATCAGCTTGAAATCACATAAGAGGAACATATTTTGATCACAGAGAGATAGGGCTGTGAGAGGCATTGCAATTAGACAGCTCTCCCTGAACTGGAGACACTTTGATCACAAAAAAGTCCATGTGGCAGATAACCAGCTGGACTGAGTCCACAGCAGTCTGTCAGAGATGGAATGGCTGCAGCCATATAAAATAAGACATAGTTGTGGGGATGCAAGAGGAAAAAGTGGTGGGGAGGTAAAGAGAAATGATGGGAAAGATATTTATTCAAAAGCAAATAAAACTGTTAGCTGCCGTCCTATTTTACTCAATGGCAAAATTTCCACTAACTTCAAAACAAAGGACTGGCAAGCCACGGACATGACTGAAGAAAGCAGACAGTGGCCACCAGTGTGTCTCCCTGAGCAGCTTTGAGGTACCAACACTTTGTTTCATCAGCAGGACAAGTTAAATATTTGGGTTTTTTCTTTTTTTCCAAATTGAAATAGTCTATTATATTATGAAATATACTTTATTTTCAGTATATGACAAGATCTGTTTTAAGCCTAGAGATTTTGGCTATTGCTGTGATAGAAAAAGCTGTAATAGTATGTATAGAATGCCCTGCCAGTTTACAGAATCACAGAATGCTCAAGGTTGGAAGAGATATTCAAGATCATCTAGTTCAACCATCAACTCAGCACCATCA
This sequence comes from Anthoscopus minutus, assembly GCA_013399455.1. Classification (NCBI taxonomy): domain Eukaryota; kingdom Metazoa; phylum Chordata; class Aves; order Passeriformes; family Paridae; genus Anthoscopus; species Anthoscopus minutus. The sequence continues at coordinate 77,533 of VWYI01039601.1, read as the reverse complement.
TAATCACTCCTAAATCATATCCCCAAGTGCCACATCCGGACATGTCTTGAGTGCAAAAAATCCAGTAAAAACCAATAATGATTAAAATGAAATTAGTGGAATACTTATCCCTATTTATAATAATGTCTTCAACAATTCACATTTTCTAAATTACAATGCCATTCTTTATGTTTTCATTGCAAGTACAGAAGTAGCAATGTATATGTGAATAGTTATTAAATATTCTGAGATACACATTTTCTTGTGATGTTTGGAAAATTAATACAAGGTGTATTCATCTCCCAATCTGTCCTTTATACTAATAAATCACAAAAAAAAGACAGTATCTTATTAAAAAGATGTGGAGTAAGATGCAGCCCTGGTTTTTTCCAACTCTCTAGGTTTATCAGGGTTCTAGAGTCTGTGCTCCTACAGGACAGGAAAAATATCTCAGCTTTAGTCCCAGGTGGCTGGATGAGTGCACAAGGAAGATGACTAGAGTTGATTTTATGGCTCTACAGTCAGGGTGGGAATGAGCACACACAAGAATATCTGATTTCATATGCAGTCCCTGAAAACTGAGAAGAGAATGGTGCTGATAATGAGCTTAATGCCAGGTAAGAAGAAATTACATTTCCAGATTTGGTGCAAAGTGTCAAAATATTGCAATATGATTTATATAAAAAAAACAAACTTAAAAAATGTTTCTGGAAAAACCTCAGAGCAACTGTATCAAATGACTAAACACTGAAATGGTTCTGCTACATGATGCTAACTCTAAAGCACAAAGTGTTATTTTTCTCTCTAATACAGACATCATAGTAGCAGTAATATATAAGTTTTTAAAAATTTATTTTATTTTTATAAATTTTTAAAAATTTATTTTAAAAATTTTATTTTAAATTTTTTAATATTAAAAAATAAAACAACATAAGGAAGCCGATAATGGTCATAAGATTCAAACTACTTAAACATTAAGTGAAATCTTGTGAAAAAAATTGTATTTTAACAGTGTCTTCTGAAATATTTCAAAAGAATCTGACAATCTTAGGGAAATTATACATTTGGGTCATGCTTGTCCTTTCCTTTAATTTTTTGGTTATTTTGGTTTTTGAACAGTAAAATGTGCAACAGTGGTATTAACTTCTGTTTGCATAACGGTGACAGGATATGATAGGATACAATTTCAAAGATCTTTTTCCCCATGAATCATCTTTATTTTGAAATAATCTGGAACAAACGCTCATCACACCTACAGTCAACACTTCCCCACAGAAGTGCAACACCATGTAAGAGGAAAGCAAATTTTGTTGGAAGGTATGGGAGCAAGTACTCAGAGGAAGACCAGCCCATAGCAAACAACTCAAGCTGGCCCCTGCTCTGCTAAATGTTTCCTTCCACAGAGCTGCCAGCATCCCTCCAGAATCTGACTGACAAAGATGCTGTGCAAGCTGGTATGATTTCACCCATATGCGATAACCTGCAGGGTCTTAATTCCTGTTTCCTCACTGTGGTTTGAAAAGCAGAAGAAAAGGACACCAGGTAGGAAGTTGCTTACAGTCATTCTGCTACATTGTATGAGATTAAATGAGGGGATTTCCCATTAAGGTGAAGAAGAAAGCACACCTGTAAAGACTGAACACCAGCAATAATTTGGCATGATTTCCTTCCTGCTACAAAACCTGCTGAAACGTTTTTCACTTTTTTCAAACTCTCTTTTGTGTTACAGATGAAAAACCATACACAATTTTAAAGCTGCAAAGCTGTACTTTCCCACCTGTTCACGTCTTAACATGACTGGACTATTTTTGGTAGAAAAACTGAAGAAAAAACTGCTTTTATACTTTTCTACATCTTTGCCTTCCAGTCTTGCTCTATGATTTATTTTGTTTCACTCTCCCTTTCTCTCTCATGTGTCATTGTGTTGAGACTCTCTGTACCACACCCTCTGTACTCCACCACCAGGACAGCCTGGACTTTTCTCATGCTTGGATCCCTCACTTGGATGTCACTCTGCTGATAGAAGCCCAGAGTGCAGAAGGGAGATAAACCCCATTTCTCCTGTGTGAAATAACGGTTGGACAAGAGTTAACCAAAATACGTTCTGAAAGGGCTTGATCTAATATTCCCTGCAATCAATGGAAGGCCTTTAACTGACTTCAGCAGGTCTCAGATAAGGACCCACATTAATATTGCCATTATCATTTGCAACGGAGGCTCTGAGCACTGATGTTCTGTAAGAGTAGGAAACAACTATGGCATGGCATGTTTGCCTCTGCTGTTTCAAAGGAACATTCTTTTCATGCAAATTTTTGTTTGCTTTGTTTTCTTTGCTGTTTTTATGTATCAGATGTGCCCTTGTTAGAGGCCTTCCCAGTGTTTTAAAATCCCTCAAACCTCCATAGAAAGATAAGAATATTAAAAATCAATAAGGAAGTTTTTCTCATAAATAGTTTAAAGATTTGTGGTGAATAAACTTTAAAGAAAAAAAAATAGTTTGGAATGATCCAGATGAAAGAGGTCCTACCATATTTAATCAGGTCTCTAATTAAATCAGGTGTGGATGACAGTGGTACCATTACCCTTCATGTTGCATTGTGCTCCAGAATGAAACAGACCTTAGTATCTGACAGAAGAACCCAAGCTGAACTTTCTCAGGCCAGAGACGTGGAAAACTTTTAAAAAAACCATAAATACTGCTTTCCTCTTAGAAAATTGCCTAAATACTGTGTAATAAAAATCTGTAGATATCAGAAAAATTAATGTCTCTGTTGATTTCCACTACGTGGGGAAAAAAAAGTGGAACAGAAAAAACTGTTTTAAAAAAGGAATATCTCTCAGAGTTCTTTTGCTTCAGTAATTTTCCATTTGATTTACATCCAAATCATTGCAGTGACTGTCATGAACTTTAACAGATTAACTTTTGCAATGTCCTCTAAAGAATGGAGGTGTTATTAACCCTTGCAAGAGACTTGAAGATGGAACTGAAGATAGATGATATGCTTTGGATTATGCAGCACATCAATTGCAGCATGCAGTCCTTTTCTCTTAAGCTTTGGCAAGGGAGCTCAGCAGCTCCAAGATTTCACTTGAGTACCTGAGGAAGTTGTACCTGTGTGAATTTCTGATGGCCATTGCTCTCGCAGTCATTACATCTGGGAATGATCTTCATGTGTTATGTTCTGGGCTTTGTCCTTTTCTCATTTAGATGAATAGAAAAATCCTTTTGACTCTGCTATGAACAGGAGCAGGAATATGACATGCAAAGAGTCTGTTCAAGAACTAAACTCAGAGTTGCATCTGAGTAAATCTGTTCTGTCTAAATTGACGTATATACTTATATTTGCACACTTCTTTTTCTAGCAATATCTAGAAACCTGTTCCTTAGACAACTTTACACTTTTAGTTCCTCTCACTAATTTCTTACCCTCACCTTCCATCTTTGCCAGTCTAAGAGAGCTTGCCAAAAACTTCAGTACAGGAATGAAGCAGCTAATCAATAAACACTGAGATCAACTCTATATTATCTCTAATAATTTTCTAGTAACTTCTCCAAGAGCTTCAGATTGTAGGTTTTATTAAATCAGTATATCAAGAACTGTATGCAGCTAGGAAATTTAAATGAAAGTAAATAGTATTATTTGTGTATCACCAGCGAGGTTTGTCTGTATGAAAAACTAAATAGTTTAATTTTAAACTGATGAAGTACAAATAATTGAAATGTGTCATTCATATAAATTTTATCCCAAATGGATAGCTAGAGATAAATTAATATGAGTCAGGCTGAACAAAAAGAATATTCTTTATGCCACATTTCACTCTGTTTCCCCTCGCTTTCTAGTGTGATTTCAAGATAAACAACCTTAACTTTGGTAAAGATGAAAATCTAAGTCTGGCCTTAGTACTCTAACGCACTAAAATGCTGATGAAGTTACAGAATAGCCAAAACAGAAGGAGTTCTCACAGGAAGCTACCACGTTTTTGTACTGACAGTTAGATACAGGGGAAAGATCCATCAGCTTGCAACTGATGTAGGAAGAGAACATCGGTTTGTCAATCACAGATTTTCAAGGAGGGAGAAAAAAAAGAAAACATGAAACCCTTGAAAGTACCAAGAAACTTAGCTACAGCTTAATGTCTAAATAAAGCTTTATGAGATGGTAATACAGCCAAAGGGATAATGCAAAGTGCTTGCTAAGATGTAACTCTCTGAAAGTAATTAAACTTTAGACTAACCAAGTAATTGTCATTTCTGAAAAGGGTGCGTGTATGGCTTTCTAGTCACATGCCACTGGCACTCAAGGAACACCATTGAGATGATCCTAACAAACAGGAAGTTGGCCATTTAACAGTAATTTTGAGACAGATGCTACAAAATTATTTGCAACTACTGAAAGAAAACTGTAGCAAGAACATATGCTCAAGTACTTAAAGAATTATCTTGATCACAGATGTGGCAGAACTGCAAAATGTAGGAAATTACAGAGGAAGGGTCATTGTTCAGTTGCATGCTGAACAAAAGGCACCCAAGAGGAGCATGTAGAGCCATTCTTCTCCAGCTCGATTACTTGTATTGCTAAGTGTGATGAATCTTGGAAAGCAGGTTTCCTACTTCATGGCAAGCACAGGAGCTTCTTTGAAACAGCCTTGGTATTTCTACTGTCAGATCTAGTATACAATTATCGTCATCACCAATTCAAGCTAAAATAAACTAGTGTTGCCCTCAGTAGCTCAGCGGGAAAATCAGAAGGGAAAGGGCAATTTACAGAGGAGACAACCTACTGGGGCTGTTGGTTGAGACCCAGTACACAGGACAGACAGGTCTGAACTCTGTTGAGCTGTAGTGTCATGCCAATGCAGCTGACACAGAAGGGGACATCTGAAGAATGTGGATCTCTTGAAAGTGTCAAGGATGAAAAACTGGAGAGTGATGCAGCAGTGGTGCAGTGATGATATCTCATTTCACAGCATGGAGAAGATCACAGCAAGTGGAGAGTGTTTTCCTCATGCAAAGGGAAGTAGCTGGTGGATTTTGTGCTGTTTTGTGATATGAGACTAGTGGAGGACACTTCTACAAATGAAACTTTTCTGTGTTTCACTGCTGACTACAGTAACCCTGAGGTCATTCTGCACAGTCAGTTCATCTGTATCACAAAGGAAAACGTTACGACAGGGTCTTTCCAACACCCTTTTAAAAAAAATTGTCCTGAAATGTTTCTTCTAACACAAAGAATGGTAGCGGTACTTTTCACGTAAAACTAAAATTGTCTTCCTTCCTTCCTTCCTTCCTTCCTTCCTTCCTTCCTTCCTTCCTTCCTTCCTTCCTTTTCAAAAAGATATATTTTATAGTAATGATCCAACATTATACAGTACTGAAGTCATGCAAGCAATACCAGTGGGCAAAAAAAGTATCAATATTATAGCAAAGTTCAATGCTTTGAAAGCTGAATCTAAATTTCAGAAAGGTGCGGTCAAAATATATCTTAAAAA
>VWYI01039601.1:61802-71960 GCA_013399455.1 Anthoscopus minutus | reverse complement strand
TTCTCTCTTTCTTTCTTTCTCTCTTTCTCTCTTTCTCTCTTTCTTTCTTTCTTTCTCTCTTTCTCTCTTTCTCTCTTTCTCTCTCTCTCTCTTTCTTTCTTTCTCTCTCTCTTTCTTTCTTTCTTTCTTTCTTTCTTTCTTTCTTTTTCTTTCTTTCTTTCTTTCTTTCTTTCTTTCTTTCTTTCTTTCTTTCTTTCTTTCTTTCTTTCTTTCTTTCTTTCTTTCATGAAATCATGTGCAGCTTTTGAGACTCGTTCATGACACAAAAACTTCTGATAATACAGTATTGGGGTAAATTACTCCAGAGTTTTCTTGTGGAAAGATTTTATAACAATGGATATCCCAACCTGTCACCCAGTTACAGAAATAAAAATCTTAACATATTTATGCTGTGGAAGAAAGCACAGACACCAGAGGGTCAGGGAATCCTACAGGCCATTGATCTTTGAGAAAGTCAAAACCAACAGAACAACATTTACCTGACCAGTACCTTACAGAGTAGAGTAAACAGTCATGCCTGCCTTGTCAAACAGAAATTAATTGCTAGCTAAAATAAAGAAGCATATTTTTTGTAGGTTTAGGGTAATCCCCAAAACCTGGAGAGGAAGCTGAAAATAGAAGACAGGATGGCCTCGAGGCCTTCAGACACTGCTGAAAACCTCACTATTTCTAGAGTGGCCTACAGCATGTAAAAAAAGCATGAGAATCTCTGAATTCTGACACTTTAGTAAGGCAGTAAAAAAAGGGTGATTTTCTGATAATACCAGCTTTGTCTGAGGGAGACTTGAAGGGTGGATATCAATCTTTGTGCACTAGAGGGAGAGAAATAGCCAGCTGGGCTAGAATATTAGCCAAAACACTTATGAACTGTGGGATTGTCAAGTACAACTAAAATGTCACTAAGAAGGTTAAGAGTATGTTTTCTTACTGGGGAATTCCAGAGGAACTATTACTGGGGAAAAAAAAAAAAAAGCACCCAGGTTTGCAGGGCAAGGTTTCAAAGCATTTTTGGCAAGATATAATTTCTACTGCATTATCACCAGCCCTCAATATCCTGAAGCAAAGGCAGAGACTGCAAGAAATGTACAGACAAGATGATCCTTCCTTGGCACGGTTATGTACAGATCAGCTCCTGTTATGTCAGCTAAATAAAATAGACTTCACAGAGGAGCACTTGCCATCTCAGTGACTGACGCTGGAGGAAGATCTGTATATCTACCTACCTATTTACAGAAGATAGAGGCTGTACAGACCATGTTGACGATGTCCAGCTATTTCTGAAACATTTAGATGAGAATTTAGGCGAGGAGCAAAACCAAATTGTTTCAGCAAAATCATGTGAGTACTTTTCTACAAAAAATGATGAAGTCTGTTATTATCAGGAGTACCTTGAAAGTGTATTTTTAACAGAAACAGCAACAATGCCTGTATTTCTTGCAAAGAGGTATCTGAGGTTAAAAAAAATCACGTGATTTGACAACAAAGCAACCTCTGATAGAGTAAAAAATCTTTAATACGTATTTGCTTCACTCAAACGTGTTTAATTTGAACAACACGAACTGGTATGGGATTTATGCCTGTGTTTAAAGCAGTCTGAAGAAGCAACTCCTGTGATAACCTCATGATATTCATTTGACTAAGGCCGAAAAGTAGAGATGGACCATTTAGGCATTGTCATTGAACACTTAATCATTTATACTGGAAACATTAAAAATGTTTCTCAGTTCCGTCCAAACTCCTCTAGACTTGGATTTCTTCTAACCCTTCAAACGCCTTCAACTTCATTCTCGACCTCTAGAAGGCACTGGCTCCTGAGAAGTGAGAATTTGTGCCTGTGTGTTAGTTTACCACACTGAGATTTAGGGCATCTGAGGTTAATTTTAATGCCCCTTCCAGTGTAATCAGATAGCTCCTATGTACCTATCGAAATATCATTTGTCGCAGCTCTATGGTGGCACTTACTAGTTGCCATTGTTGAGTTCCAGTGCCTCACCCTAAGAGCTGAGTCCTGCTCTCCAGTTATTTTGAGCAGAGAGCAAGGCCCTAAGCAGATATTTGCCTTCTCATCAAATTAAAACAACATCTGACAAGTGATAGATCAGTAAGGACAGATACTTCATTTATTCATATGAACCCCTCAGCAATTTAGCTGGCTCCCTAATTGTCTTGCTTAAGAAAAGTGAGTTGTCTCCACTTGTCTTATACTTCTACCCACAAAACACTAAGGATCTACCTAACTTTGTCATTCTCAGAGCTGCTAAAGATGCCTTTTACCTACTTTATTTTTCCTTTTTCCACAGCAATTGCACCCAGTGGAAGTCTGCCTCTCTGTTAGTGGCCAGTTTAAAGAGTCAGATACTTGAGAAGATGAAATGACTCTTTAATTTTGCTTACATAAAGTAGATGCATTTCTTTTTAAATCACTCCCCAGAGGAGCTGCAGTCCCTTGTATTTCTAATTGAGAAAAGGGAACATCCCTGTAAACTGCAGATTACCTAAAACTGAAATACAACTTTAATGACAGTTTCATGTGAAAAGAGAGACAAGGCACTGAGAAATAATATGTAAGTGCAAGTGAACAAAAAATTCACAGAGCATAATAAAATTATTATACTCATGCTTTATTCTTAATGAACCAAGCAGTAAATATTTTATTGCAGAACTAAGACTAATAGGTCACAAAGTAAAGGAAATTTTTTTCACAAAATTAATGTTGTATGATAAGCCCCTCAGTCAGTTTTCATACTGAAAGGAAAGGAAGAAATATCCAACTTTGACCTAAAAGTATAGACAGAAAATCTGTATTTGGCTGCATATTTTTCTAATCTAGCAATAATATTCCCATCAAACTGAAATCCAAACAATTGCCCCCACAGCAAGTTCACCTTTGATAAGAAGTTGAGCACTGTCAATGCTCAGTTTCTGTAGGATTTCCAAAAATAGCTGAGGAATCAGAACCCAACTGTAGACCTGGTGGTACAACAGGCAGATGATGGGCCAGCTCTCCTTTCAAGGCTTTTTGTGTTTTACAGTGCTGACAACACTGGAGCTTGTTTTCATGAGTGAACAATCCAGATATGATTCAGAAGACATATGGAGAATGTGTACTACCAAGATTCAATTTTTAAAGTCACTTTTCTGTTCAAAACCACACAGAAAAAAAAAATAAAAGAAGAAAATAAAAAAACCCCAAATTAAAACAAAAAAAACTCCACAACAAAGATGTGCTAAACTGACAAAAACTGTCACTAATTGCTGCCTAAATCAAAAGGTGGTCATCTCTTGCCTTCTAACTTCAGTGGGGATGGGTAAGGGGAAGGTGCTTGACGTATAACTATGAAAAACGTTCATTTGAGGAAAAGTTTTAGATTAGCAAACCAGAACACTAAATACTACCTAGATTACAAAATAAAAAACTTGGTTTATGGCAGATGAACATTAACCAATTATACTGGTTACCACTCAAAAGAAGGAAAAAAAGAAATAAGATTTCAGATTGCAGTTTGCTATTGAAATTATTACATCACTAATGTAATGCAGCTATGCCTGCAAAATAAGAAGTGCCAATAAACAGAAGAATAGGCACTTGTGAAGTCCAGTTTGGAACTATATGCATGCATAGCCATTTGCTGGGGGATCTGTAATCCATACTAGAAAGCAACAGTAGATGGCCTACTTTTCACAAAAAGTGAGAGCTAGGGAAAACCACATTGTGCCATAAGGAGAGGAAGCACAGGCATAGCCTTCATTATTAATTGGCATGAACAGAAAGAGCAAGCAGAAACAAGACAAGTAAAAGAAAGAAGGGAATTCTCCCTGGAAACATATGGGAAGCACAAAACAGAAGTAATAAAACATTAAAGAATAAGGATACAAACACCATCATGTCCAGAAAGTGCAGTCATTAGTAATGAACATAATGAAAGCACTGGAAGGGTGAATGAAAAAGTTAATGGCTTCTTTCACACGTGTGAGAGAGTGCACAGAAAAAGAACAGGGTATCTAAATAAGAAATATATGAAAGAGTCTTCCAAGTATCATTTTCTATATAACTCACCAAGCTGCACTAAAGGGAGAAGGAAAGCACAGAAAATTCCACTTTGACACCTGTCTGTCAAAGCTGATTTCATTTTCACTATTTATCTTTGTAGTTACTGCACAGCAGACGACCCAAAGCCGAGCACTGCCAGCAAGTGACTCTTGCCACAGACCTGATATTCTACTCACTTACTTTATGGGTCCTCTAAGCCATCTCCATTTTGTAATTAGCCACCAAGGATAATTTTCCAGCTAATTTTGCCATGTAAGCCCTATAAAGGCTCAAATTCCTAAAGAAAACGAAGCACCCAGGACTGCTGAGGCACCCTCTTTTCAAGAAGCTGAGCACAAGGTTTTTCAGTATTTTTGACTATCCTTTTCCTATCTAGTTGAGCTCTCAAACTACAAGTTGCTTGATGTTTTCAATTGACATTTACAAGATACTTTGGGAAATATATTTGCAGGTGGCAGAAGCTTTTTCCAGCCCTGAAAAAACTGTGCATGTAAACATGCAATTTGAAGAACTATTGCTAAAAAATACTTGGTGAACACATTTTCAAAGTTCAAATCCAAACTTTGTTGGACACAAATACTTAGTAATAACGTAGTGATTGCTTCAGAGTTATCTAACTGATAGCAATCACCTATTGAACCACTTGGTCTTGCTTCTAAGATCCAGCAAACTTCTTTAAAATCTAACAGTGTTAGGCGTAACTTAATGGAATTAAATGGCAGCACAAGGAATGGCCTTCCTTACAGGCACAAAGAAGAGAGGAAGGAGCACTGCCATATTTGTATACATAGCTTTACTGCAAATATAATTACCTGCAAATATAACGACTACCTCTTAAACAGCAGTGAGTAATGGGGGTTGCAAGATACAGAAATGGAAGTGATTAATTCTGCCTTGGTCTGAAAAAACTCTTTTTCTTGCCAATATTTTGGCACCTCCTACTGACTAATACAGAAAGGAGAGACATAGGGCCTGAGGATGTAAAACAGATATGGTGAAAATGAAAAGCTTTAGTAGCTAGCCTACATTAGTTTACTACGGCAATAGAGTAAGTGCGTAGGAGAGTGGAAAAAGAAGACATCGATTCCACTTCACAATATTTAGCCAGTTAAATGATGGGACAAGGCCTGAAAGGGGCAAGGTTTATAAGCACCTAAAATACAAAATATTTTAATAATATAATAACAGACTACATGGGAAATAGGGTTTTGTGTGAGAAATGTGTCCTTCACAAATCTAAAAAATTAGACTAATAATGGGTTAACATCTAAAAGAAAACATGCAAGAAATGACTGAAAGCAGTGAGTTATTTAGAACCACAGACGGAGACAACTCTCTTTTACATATCTTCCAGTAACAGGAGAAACTAATGAATTTTAGAGACAATGGACTCAACAAGAGTCTGCCCATTTTTTTATTTAAACTGGTGTAAATCACCTTGTATTTTCTTCCAATTTATCAAGTCAATAGAACAAGAAGGAAGAAAGGCTGCTGTAACAAGGAGCCAGGCCTTTCCAGCTACATGACAGTGAAAAAAGCTGAATGTTGGTGTCTATAGGACAGACACCTTGCTATGTTGTGCATTTAGCCACAAATAAGTGGCTAAATTCATTTCCACGTGTTTACTCTCAGCTACACTGCTATGGTTTATAGATTAAGCTCTGCTTTCAGGTATAGCCAGGTATATCTACAGAACCTTAGGAAACATCACCAGAGTTGCTTTGCATTTACAAGACCAAAAATGGAAGAGAAGGAACAGACAGAATTCTCTGTTAAACCGGTGCACCTCCCTCAGAGGACACTTTTAAAAGCAACCATGGAACAAAAGCCTCTCTGCTTGCCAGCCAGGCATACATTATAGTAACCACACCCTTGTAGGTAAACATGTACATAGAGCAAATCACTTCTTTTGTGAATAGGGTTTACTTTATCATTTTGAAATGCATATTGCTGTTCCTTGACATATTAGTATGCTTAAAGGAATCATTTAAGGAAATAAGCTTATTTGCCTATGTTTACACTTATTTTTCCTCTTCTCTGTTACTAATCAAATTTGTCTAATATTTTTATCATATAATTTTTTATATTAAAAAATAAACATCATGATGGCCTTTCAAGGAGTAGTTGCTAGCAACAAAATAAAGTCAAGAAATCACATAGTCTCACGTGTGATGAAAGTAGTTGGAAAGGCTGTATTGCTCCAGGTATTCTGGTAACATACAATGTCAATTCCCCATCATATTGCAAATTTTCTGTTACTTTGAATGTCAGTGCTCTGCTGCAGGTTAAAAAGATGAAGCTGCAATATGTTCAATGAATGCTTCTTGTTGTTAGTACTGCATTTTAGAAAGAAATTTGATTGTTCTGTGTGGTTATGTAGGGCATTACATGGAAACACTAGTTTTTAGAGGAGGCCCTGCACTCACACACCAAGCCCACTGTGCTTGGGCAGCCAGCTGGATGTGAGGTTCTGCTGGTGCCCAAAGATCTGGTCCCACTTGCCCCAAGCCTCCTTTTGCACCTCCTGTACCGTGCTATTTCAGAACAAATGAAAAACAGCTTTTGTACAACATATGTTCAGTTCCTATAGTAAGCTATTTTTGCAGTTGGAAGGCCTCAGGCATTACTATCCTTCCAATCCATACACAAACAAAGAGGGTTTACCAACAAAAAGAGCCTCTTCTGAAGAGTGTAAGGTTTACCTTTGCTCCCTCACTCAAGATCCTAATTTCATCAAGTTCTATAAAATTTCAATTGATTCAGTTTCACCTTATCACTGAATTCTTATTCAATGATACCTGACCTAAGGTCAACTATACTTTCAAAATAAATAAAGATAAAATGCAATCAACTGGTAAGTCTGAACCATTGCTATCTTACTTATATTGTACACCAGAACACACTGCATTTTCAGTGTAAGTGCTCTGCTATAATCAGGGTAACAGTGGCCTAGAGGGCTCTAAACCTGCATGTGCAGAAACCAGAGGTACAGACTTAAAGATCTAGGCTACACCATCTACACTGCTGGAGTAGGAGCCAGAAGAGCACCTCTTCTTTCTCTAAGCACAGGGGTGCATATCCTAGGAGAGATCTTGTTTCCAGCTGCTAAAAGTTTCCAGGCAGTTTCCTACCCTTTCTCTGGCTCTCCAGCCTGGCTGCAAGAAAACATCAGTACGATGGTGTGGAGGTAGCTGCATCTTCTGCTGGCCGACACCTGTTGCCATCTGTTTTGGCCCTACCCAGGACCAGGCTATGTCCATTTTCAGCAGGGGAGGTGGTTGCCACTCACACCTGAGTGTTTGCTGCTCTTGGGAGTCCTGGAACACATGCAAATCTGGGTGGTAACATATCCAGCTACTTTTGAGGCAGATATCCTTCAGGAAGACACCAGCATGGCCCTCACACACTGAAGAGGTTACTGGAACAAAAATGTTAATGCACATAGTTGGACATAATTTGCATCCACAGATAGGGGAATGTGGTTAAATATCTGGCTCTAAGTGACTTGATACGTGATAAAAGAGGCATTAAACCCTGGTCTCCTGTTTCCTTGCCCATAACTTTTAATCAATCTTCTTATCTCCTTTTATGAGGAACTTGTGAAGAAATCTATATCAAAGGAAAACACACATTTTTATTTTGCTTCAGATGTATTAACAATATTTATTAAAAACATTTCTGGCCAAAATACCCAAAAATCACCCTATGTTCAATTATAAAAATACCACAACTGCATTTGAAACTTTACCATAACTACAGTCTAAAAGTGAAACTAAAAAAGTGAAAGTTGCTTGTTGTTTTATGATAGACAAGCTGAAAGAAATGCAGAAAGTAAACAAAAAAGCACACATAAGCATGCATAAAAATGCTTCTTGAATTCTAAGATATATTTGCACCAGAGGGATAGGTGGCAATTTATAAGACTTTTGATAGGAAAAAACCACATGTGATCATAAAAGTGGTTAGACGCTGATTCCACAGTATTCCTTGCAGATTCTGGGGCAAACACAGAAAAAATAGGAACACATAGGTAGAAACTGCTGCTGAGATTTTCCAAAGTCTAAAAAAAAGTATGCAACTCTCTCCTGTACATTTGGAAAATTCTGGGGTTCAGGCTCACGCTTCTTCTGCCAGCTGAACTTCCTTCATGATTCCTTTTCTATTTGGTTATGCCTAGTAAACTGACGTTGGCAATACTCAGCCCAAGTCATGCCAGCTAAACAGCAGATTGCAACAGGAAAACAGAAAGGAAGAAGACAATATAGCTCGGATTTGATGTTTAACCAGGATTCTTGAAACTTTCTTCGTATGCTTTTAAACTTCATCCTGAGGGTTATGTTTGTAGTGGAGGTGCAGGAAATCAAGTAATTCAACTTGTATTTATATAATTACTTTTATTAAATTACCTATATAATTTGTGTAAATAAAATCTCCAGAACATGCAGTTACACTGTTTACAATTACTCTGTCAGTTGATGCAATTACTATAAATAGGCTCAGAGACATCACTAATTAATGAAGTTGGAAGGATAATATAAGACTTCACATTTAAGGCATATCATATCTAAGTTGAGATGTAGAAGGGTGATTTTCTTTTTCTTTTGGGCTTTGGCAAGAATATATTATAAAGAACCCTCACACATCGAAAGTCTCCCAGGCTACAGATGCTCAGGAAATAAAGCAAAATAGTAGAGCTGTGGCTTGTTTCTAGCTAAATTTTAAACATTAAGAATGAAGCAACATCAGTGGAGTGCATGCACACACCTTACTGACTTTAGTGGGGTTTATACATGCAGAGTGAGTTGTGGAAGACTGATCTTTAAACCTGGAGCAGTGTCATCTCCCTCTCTGTTTTGAACACATGTGTTTTATTTGCAATTTTATGTAATCATATAAGCCGAATGTAGTGGATTCTTTTTTCAATTTGACCTGGAAAAGTGTGTCTCTTCAGAGTCACTGGAAAATAAAATCTTGCAAAAAAAACTGTCAGAAGAAAATTGTGCATATTAACAACTCTCTTGAGAGCAATAATAGACATTCTTTGCATTTATTCAGCAAATTTACATCTAAATCAGGAAGATGTTGGATTTATCTCCATTAGCACTGAAATATTTGTAAAAAGCAATAGGTGAAAGTGTTCCTATAGAAGAAGGAAGAGAGAAACTTGCACAGTTTTGTTTGTACCTCTTGGATACTGTAGGCAAAATGACCACACCGCTTCAGTGAAACACACATTTTCAGTCACAGAGAAGTACATATCCTTGTATATGTACAGGACACTGAATCCTGTCATCCTTACAGCTGCACTGACAACAGGTCCAGCTCTGGGCCTTCTGTGTATGTGAGCAACACTCCCCGTTGGAGTAGTACTCAGAAAATTCTCTAACTTCTAAATAACTTTCTATAAAGGGCCCAGGAACATCTTACACACACAGAATTTACACTCTTGTGGCACATAATCAGTTTTGATTTTACAACAGTAGTATCCCAAACACCTGGCGACTGTGGACACCAAGACACCTTTCTGTATTTTCTCTGGCCTCCTGATTTCCTTTATTGGCCAAATACATATTTACTGGAAAAAAAACCCCAAAACCCCAAACTACAAAACTACAGCATCAGTGGCCAACAGGTTAAAGCACTTCAGTGCAGGGCTGATTAAAAATCCAACAGATATGAGTAGTCTTGTTCTCTGTTGATACCAAAATGCATTTTATACAAAGGTGTAGAACAGAGCTGAATTAGTCTTCAATTTTCCAGATCAGGATTACATCCCCACCACTTCCTCTCGGAGAAACGCTTTGGAGACACGGCACTGTACAAAGCCCTTTCACTGTGCACCAACACCAGCCCCCGGCGCAGCAGACGAATCTTACAGGTAGGCAAACAGAGCCCGCTACGGCACCTCCTACCGGAGGCTTGGGTAGGGCAAAACAGGAACGACGTGCACCCTCCGGCGAATTTAGCACGAGGTGTGACCCCAAGAAGTGCTGCGCCCGCTCGGGGAAGCAGCCCTGGCTGCGTGTCCATTCCGGCGCTGCCCAAGCGGGCGACCCGGGAGCCCTGGGGCGCAGAGTGCCGCGGCGGGGCGGGGCTGCCCCGGCCTC